>PVIY010004807.1:0-99416 GCA_004026745.1 Myrmecophaga tridactyla | reverse complement strand
CATTTATTTTTGCTCACAAATATGTAAGTTAGGTAGGGTTTGGTAGGGATAGCTCATCTCCATCCCATTGACTGTCAGTTGGAGAGGCTCAACTGGGGCTGAACTGTCAATTTCTAAGATGGCTCATTCATAAACTTGGCAATTTGGTGCTGACTGTCAGCTAAGAGCCAATCTGGGAAGTCAGTCATGGGTTGCAGCTGCTTGAGCTTCCTCGCAGCATGGTGGCTGGGTTCTAGACATTAGTATTCCAAGAGACAAAAGGTGGAAGTTTCAAGGTTTCTTATAATCTAGACTAGAAGATCTCAGAACTTTGCTGCATGTTGCTCCTCAGACAAGTCACTGAGGCCAGCCCAGATTAAGGCAGGGGAAAAACAGAGTCAAAAGGTGACCAGGAGGGCCTCTCTGAGGAGGTGATTTTGGAGCCAAGATGTGAAGAATGAGTAGGTACCACCTAGGTGAAGGAACAGCAAATACAAAGGCCATGAACATGGTGTGACTGAGAAACATTAAAAAGGCTAGTGTGGCTGCCAGCACTGTTGGCTGGGGGAGCATACTACAAGATGCAGTTGCAGAGGTAGGCTGTGACCAGGGGATGTGGGCCATTTGAGGAGTCTGAATTTTATTGCAAGTACAGTAAGAAGCCATTGAATAACTTAAACAAAAGAGACATGATTTAATTTAGATTTTTAAAAGTTCATGTTGACTGCTAAAAGGATGATGGACTCCCAGGGGAGGTCAAATTGAATGTGTGGGACCAGGTAGGAGGCTGTAGCTGTAAATCAAGTGAGAGGTGAAAGTGGCCTGGAGAAGTTCAATGTCCATCTCCTGATGGAGAACAATGGATGGGAACTAGATAAGTATATTTTTCTTATTGGTAGAACTGATATCTTCTGTGGAATAGATGTGGTCAATAAAGGAAAAGAGGAATCCAGGATGACTGATATTTGTAGCTTGAATACCTGGAGGTTTTCATGCAGCTGGGCTGTCTGGTCTCCCTACTTCCATGTTGTGTTTCACTGCACTTGATGTCTTGGCTCTTCTAACAGTAACCCAAGGAAGACCTGAGTCCAGAAACCAATTCCATAAATCCTGAGCCATGGCTTCTATTGAACGTACATTCTTATTCCCAAGAACTGAGAATATACAGGGTAAACCAGAAGTGTGGGTGAATTAACTAGAAGGACCTTACGAGCAGTCTAATGGGAGCTGGTAAATAAATAACCCAGCTCTCCTGCTCACCTCAGTGGGAAAAACTCTGAGGGTGTGTTCTATATCACTTCCCAGTATTTCCTAGGGGGATTAAGCTCCAAATACCCACAGCACTAGATGGTTGATAATACATTCCTTTTCACTGTCTTCCTTCCCCGTTTCACTTCTCCATTCTCCTACTACCATTTCCTGTAACTCCCAAATGAACAACCTGCATGAAAATCATTGTCTCAGGGTTTGCTTCTGGGGAAGCCCAACCTAAGTCCCTCATGGATAGCTAATTTCTGGTGTCTCAAGCCCACTACCTCTGATCAAGATAAACTGGCTGTCGTCCCCATTTCCCCACCCTTCACCCCCATCAAAGGCCATCCTCTGGCAACCCTGGCTCTTGAATATTTCAACACCATCTGTCGTAGGATCCAGTGGTATATCAAATATCTCATTTATATTGGGGTCTCTTCCTATACCCAAGCAATGGGCTGCCCAGGGGTTGAGGGAGGGAAGACTGGTAGATTTGCCAATTACTACCAAGGTAGTTAAGTAAAACTTGAAAGCAGGAAAGCAACAAATCATCAATGTTTGTGATATTCAGGCTTTCTTAAGCCAGGTCACTCTGTGCTCAAAATAAGACAGAAGGATAGATAACTTACAGACTATATATGAAATTTAATTATTAATGGGGTGAAGTTGAGGAGATAGCATAGGTAGTATGACATCATCAAGATCCTAGGGAGTGTAATTTCTCCAGCAGACAACACAAGACAAAACTGTGCTGGTTTAAAATATGTCCACAAATTCTTTGACACTCCCCCTTTCAAAGATGGAACCTAGCTCCCCTCCTCTTGAGCATGGGCTGGACTTAGCAACCCACCGCTATCAGATAGAATATGGTGGAACTGGTGGTATATGACTTCTGAGAGTAGATCATAAAAGGCACTGCAGCATCTTCCTTTCTCTCTAGGGTCACTTACTCTTGGGAAAACCAAGCACCATGCCATGAAGTCACATCACTCTGTGGAAGCACCTCCACAGTAAGGGACTGAGCTCTCCTACCACACACTCCCTCCCTATGAACCCCCCACCAGTCAAGTTTTTCTGTGATTGTGGCCCTAGTCGACATCTTGACTGCAAGCCATGAGACCCTAAGCCAGACCCCAGCTAAGCCACACCCAAATTCCTGACCCCCAGAAATTGTGAGGTAGTAATTATTTATTAAGCCACTACATTTTAGAGGTTATTGGTTATGCAGCAGTATATAACTAACACAATTGTATATGATTTGATTGTTAATGGGGATTAGGGGTGGAGGGATAGATCAGGAAGAATTCATCAAGATTTTAGGTAGTAAACCTGCTTTGGCATATGACACTTGATGGGAATCAACATTTCCTGATTACATTGTCTAAGATATGAAGGCACAACATTGCACATGATTTACAACATACAGATTACTTATGGAACTAGAATTTTAAGGGTTGAAAAACACCTCAGAGAGTAGAAAGGCATCATTATTTACAGATAGGAAAACTTTGAGTTTTCTCAAAGTTTCCATGCCCATTTTGGAGGGAACCTGGTCTGCCTTGGAGGAAACAGGCAGATTCTTAACAGTTATGGATGCCAGGAACTCCCTTTTGGTCAAGGTGGCAGTCTTTCCCACATCCCATTTACACTGGGTGTCCACAGGCATATCGCAATATCTAGGAGACAGAGCTGGGGAATTACAATTCAGGATCAATATGTAAAACTGGTTTGTTTTTGGTTTAAGAAAAATTGTTGAAGTCTTTACTTAAACAAGTCACAAGTCCCCAAACACAGATAGTAAGTGTTGAATCATTTTCAGCTACTTCTTGCCAACAACTGGCTTTTCATCTGACAATCCCAGCCTTCAAAAAGAAGTTCTTGAATGCAAAGACTGATTGAGGAAAACAAACTCTAGATTGGAGATGCCTCACAGTGGCCGCCCATTTACTGAGAATTTTCTTCAGTTGTTGAAAAGTTTCCAGTTCAGAAATAATAATGAAGGTTGGTTTTATTGATGATGTCCCAGATAATTTCAGTTTGGTGAAATCCCATACTTCAATAATCACAGTACTTTGTTTGAGCAAGCAAATAGTCAGCTTTAGTACTAACAATATACCCAGAAATACTTTAGGGGGAATCCTACCCTCCTTTCTCTATCCATCAGCATCTTTTAATAAATAGTAATTCTCCTGGAGTTTTATAAACTTGACGTTCACACATGGTGTCACGATTCAGCTGCAGCCTTCGTCTCCCATCCAGCTGGTACCATTCTCCTTCTGGATCCCTCTGTCCTAGCCATGTTAACCTTTTAGTTCCTAAAACAAGACGTTCTTTCCTACCTCAAAAGGTCTTTATCCTTCTGCTTTTTCCATCCAGAATGTTCTCATCTCCTGGCTTGTAGAATGCCAGTGCAATGATCAATGAATGTCACAAGGTTCAAGTCTCAATTTAAACGTCCCCACTTCAGAGACCTTACCTGATGATTGTGGACACCCCTCCTGTTTCCAAATGTGATGGCCAGTTTTATGCGTCAGCTTGCTTAGGGCATTGTCATCAGTTATTCAATTGAACACTAATCTATGGGTTGCTGTGAAGGTATTTCATAGCTGCAATTAAAGTCAGTTTACTTAAATAAGAAAGATTACCCTAGACAACCTGGGTGAGCCTGATTCAATTAGTTGAAAGACCTCAAGAGCAGAACTGAGGCTCTTCTGAGAGAAGGAGGAAAAAATTCCGCTTGTGGACGGCAGCTTCAGCTCATACTGAACGTCTGCAGCCCACCCTTCCTGACAGCTGCCCTACCTATTACTGGCTTACCTACCCAGCCCCCACACCACTAAGCCAATTCCTTGCAATAGATCTCTAAATATAAATATCCTACTGGTTCAGTTTCTCTGGTGGAACCCTAAATGATGCACCACCCCAATAATTTCATTTATTTCTTTAGTACTAGGTTTGCCAGATTTAGCAAATAAAAATACAGGGGGCAATATTTGGGTACATTAAAACAATAAAAGTTTTCTGTATCTGAAATACACATTGAACTGGGCATCCTATATTTGTTCTGGCAACCCTACTTAGTGTTTATCACAATTTGAACATACCCAGCTTACTGGGTTTCTTGCCTACTCACTGACCATCTCTACCATCTCATCTGTAAGCTCCATGAAACCTTCTATGTTGAAGTTACAGTTATATCCTCAGTTCCTAAGACAGTGCCTGGTACATAGTGCGTGTTTAATAAATACTTATGGAACGAATACTAAACAAATGAATGTGTATCATCAGGATAGTCACGCTTTCTGCCTCGCCAGCCCTACATCCTCCGTCACACATGGAAATCAGGTTTCTGTTCCCCAGCAGTTGAATGGATGATTCAAACTATGGCTTCAGAGTGTCTGCAGCTCAGTGTTTCCATTTCTCACATTTTTGCCACAATTGTCTGCCCAGTAGAGTGTTAGTGTGATGGTCTATTTTAAGAGCTTTGTGCTCTTATTATTTGGTAAAAATGAGCAGAAAAATGGGAAAACAAAGATGCTGATAACAACGACAAGAGGCTTGTCTCATAAACACAGTGCAATGATGACGACAATGGAACTTGGTAGGCATGCTAACTATGGCAAAGCTTCAGCCCTGATAAGCAGCTTGTAGAACTCAGGCTGCTCAGCTGCTCAATAATGAGAGGGGGGAAAAGAATAAAAAGCAATTCTAAGAACATGCCTGGAGTCCTAAAGATCTGTCACTGAGGACTGGCTAAAAGTTGAATCGGGGATTTTTTTTCTTTAGCATCTGGAGGCAGAAACCACTTTTAACAAGTGATTCTATTGTTTGATTGTAGGCATTGGCCTTTTCTGCTGCTTGCAATTTAAGCCTCAGCTTAAGTGCCACCTCTTTCCTGAAGGCTTTCCCGGTCCCTCTGCCCCAGCCCCCAGAACTTTTCTCTCTCTCTCTCTCTCTCTCTTTTCCCTGTGCTCCCTTGAGTATGTATATCTGGATTCATTTGAGCACATGTTCTCACTTTCCCTTGTATTATAGTTACCTGTTTTTAATTCTACCGTCTCTTCTAGATGGCAAATTCCTTGAGAACAGGAAACGTTTTACACCTTCCCATCTCCACCCTCCCCACCCTAATACCGCAAACAGAGCCTTGCTTATAGTGGTTCAATGCTACAGTTGAAATAAATCTGAACTTGAATTTAAAAGGTCTAAGTTCGAAGCTCAGCTCTGCCATTTGAAAACGGTGTGCTCTTTGAAACGCCATTTCATTCCTCTCTGAGGCTCAGTTTTCTTGCTGTCAAATGAGGACAAAAATTTAGCATTGGGAGGTTTGCATGGGCTATCGTGGAGGAAAACTCTTGGAAAACTATAAAATGCCAATGAGGTGGAAGGTCTTAATGACATGGATCTCAGCAGAAATAGTGGTCGGAAAATGTGATTGAACAGTTGGCTATTTTGGCTCTAGATCTTCTCAAGTGTTGGAAGAGAATGCAAAGTGAAGATTTCTTTTAGGTAATAATGTCTCTGGATTCTGGTATAATAGACCTGTCTACCACGCCCCCACCCTTCTACCATGTGGGACTGAAAATATCTGTCCTGAACAAATTCTGTCACAAGTCTTTCGTGTTTGAAATCACCACTATTATGGTCCCTTCCTTGGGCAGAAGTATGTTGTCCATCACCTGCAGGCTGAAATATCAGTGGACCTCCAGACAGGTTTGGTAGGGAAAGTGGTGGTGAAGAAAAAGCACCGAGTTCGTGTCATGGAGACAAAGACTTCCACTCCAGCTTTGCCCACATTCCACCTATTTGACGTCCCCCTTCCATAATCCATCCTCTCTTAGCTTCTGTTTCTGCATCTATGAGCCATACATGATAACCACACTTAACCTCACAGGATTGTTGCAAAGAAGGATTTCTCCATTTTGGCACCACTGACATTTTGGTTGAGTTCTTTGTTGTTGGGGGCTGCCCCTTGCATTGTGGAATGCTTAGCAACATCCTTGCCTGTGCCTGTGCCTCTACCCCACCCCCACCACTGCCCCACTCCAGTTGTGACAACCAAAAATGTCTCCAGATATCCTCAGGGGGACAAAATTGCCCCTAGTCAAGGATCTCTGCAGTGGGGGGGGGCAAATTCGAAATTTCCTATGTGAGTTTTCATAAATACATACAAGTTTATTCATAACTATTTTTCTTGGATTCCAGGCAAAATTAAGCTTCCCCCTTTTGTGATTCCTTACCATTTAAAAAATGACAGCTGCCAGTAATTGAATATTATTCAATAAGTCATAGAGTTATTCCATTCTATGTACTGCTTTCTGTTATCTCAGGCTGCACATGAGAAGACTAAGGCTCTGAGAGCATACATGACTTGCTGGTAAGTAGTAGAGACAAGATTTGAACCCATGATACATGATGGATGACTCTAAACCCATGCTCTCAGCCAATATTAGTTATCTACTGCTGTGTAACAAGTTACCATAAGTTAGCAGCAAATTACCATAAGTTAGCAGCTTTAAACAAACCACATCAGTTATCTCACAGTTTCTGCGTGTAAGGAGTCTGGGCATACTAGCTGGGTCTGCTCAAGACTGCAATCAATGCTTCGGCAAGCACTGGAGTCTCACCTGAAGGCTCGATTGGGGAAGAACCCAGGCTGAAGCTCATGTGGCTATTGACAGGATCAAGTTCCTTGGGCATGTTAGATTGAGGGCCTCGGTTCCTAGGGGTTGTCCCCTGAAGGCCACCCTCAGTTCCTTGCCTTATGACCTCACTGTAGGATAGCTTACAAGATGGCAGCTTGCTTTATTCAAAGCCAGCAAGCAAGAGAGTCTCCTAGCAATATAGACATAATCCTATGTAATGTAACCATGGAAGCGATAGCTCATCGCCTCTGCTGTCTCTATTGGTTAGAAACAAGTTTCTAGGGCAGCTCACATTAAAGGGGTAGGAATCACACAAGCACACGAATACCAGGAGCAGGTGGGGAGGACACAGAGGCCATCTGAGGGTCAGCCTGCCAGCCTGCTTCATGTTTAGCCTGTTGCATTGGAGATTTGTAAGCCTATTATAGCTCCCAGCCTAAGTGTTTTTTCTTGCCATGTCCTCTGTTGAAAGGTTGTGTTCTTTTTGTTTGTTTGTTTGTTTGTTTTGGAGACAGAGGGATGATGATTCTTCTGGAATGGGCATCTCTGTTTATCTACTTCTCCTGGAATCTCAACCAAGGCTTGGAACTTGGTAAATATCAGAAACTATAGGCTCAGTGAATGAGAAACATATTTGCAGGAGCAGAGGAAAAGTTCCAAGAGATTGGGATCCAGGATAGGTAAACCTAATGGGGTTGGGGAGCAACTTTAAAATGAGGAGCACAAAAGTCTACCTCAGTACTGCATTATAAGTTCACAGCATGGGCTTTGGGGTTCAATAGACAGATGGGTGAGTCAGTCTCTCCAAGCAGCATTTTTCTCACCAGCAAGAGAAAAACTACTAATTTATTAACTACTAATAAATATTATTAATATTCTCACTTGCCTCAAAAGTTTGTTGTGAAGACTAAAGAAGATAATGCATGAAAGCATCCAACATAGCTTATGGCCAGAGGAGTAGTTGGCAAACTATGGCCCGCAGGCCAAATAACATTTTATTGGAACCCAGCCATGCCCATTTATGTATTGTCAGTGGCTACTTTTAGGCTACAATGGCAGAGTGGAGTCATTGCGACAGAGACTGTATGTCCCAGAAAGCTGAAAAATATCTTCTGTCTGGCCCTTTATAGAAAGTTTGCCCACCCCTGGGTCAGAATTGAAATTCAATATGTAGAAGCTTAAAAAATTGACAGGCTTGGGTGGTTGGCAAAAGTGGGGCCACAGGGAGGCTGTAAATGTCTTAGAGGCTGTTGTGGAGCTGTGAGGAGGAAGGTGAGATGCGAGGGCTGAAGGATGAGGGAGGAGAAAGTGATAGACTTCAAAAATAAACTTGACCTTCTTGGCAAGTTGCCTTGGAAGCCTGGGGCCAGGGAAATCAAGCAACAAGATTAAGAAGGAAAATAGTAAATCAAAAGAAACCATAAAGAAATTTGGGGTAGAAATCTATATTGGGCTCATTTATGAGGAAGAAAAAAATCACACCTGGAGTCCAGCAATGAGTCCCTGAACACGCAGGAAGCACGCTGCTTCTCCATCTTCCGCTCCCTGAAAAGAATCCTGTTGTGCATCTATTAGGCGGCATTTGCTCAATTCTATGTGCCAGCTTCAGGTTCCTAATAAGCTGTCTCCCCTCTGCTTTGCCCAGTAGAAATGAGAACACAGGGCAAGATTTGTGTGTGGGCTTTTTGGGCTTTCACTAAAAGACAACTTGATTAGCCTTTTAAAAAATATGATTACTCCTTGAATCCCGGTGCATAAATCAATTTCAAGTGACCTTGCCCAGTTGCCAGCCCCTGCTTGCCTGGATACCAGCTGAAAGTGTTCTTTGGCCTAAACAACGCAGGACAAATCAGAAGCAAGGACTCACTCAGCCATCTAGAGATTAATGGAAACTGATTTCCCCTTAAAGAAACAGCTCACTTTGGGAGTTGTAAAGAGGAAGAAATGAACCATTCAAAAGAACCTCTGAGGTGACTGACTGGTGAAGTCCTAGCTACTGAAACGGAACCGGAACCGGTTGGGGTGGAGAAAGCTTGTCAAGTTTTGTGGTTGCTCCCTAAACACACACAACTGTTTCCATATCAGGTTTGAATATGCTGCAACCCCCTCCACCTCGCTGCAGGACGCCAGTCTTTCCTCCCCAAGCTTCAAGCTTAGAATCCCAGGACAGTTTGCTCTCTTGATGAGCTATCTGAGGTTTCCGAAGCAGGTGATGTGCTCTATTTCAGGAAATCAGACCAAATATAAATCATTCCAATTAAAAAACGCTGCTGGGCAAGTTTAAGAGTGAGCGCCCACTTCACACAAAACAGACCAACCACAAAAGGCAGCCTTTCATGTGTGCTGTTGATGGCAGAGTTGCCATCAGAGCCTAGAGTTTATTCAATGAGATGAAAGTTACCTGGTAAAATGGGCTGAGAGGATACTGTCCCTTACGGCCACCAGAAAGCATTTTATGTGCTTATCATTTACAACTGCCCAGAGGAATAGTGGGATCAAAAGTGATTATTGACTTCAAATACTACAGAGCCCAGTTATTATATGGCTTATTAATACTGAGCCTCAGACACACACCAGATATAGTTCAAAACACACACTCAAACCCTCTGTACATGCTTCGGTAAAAGCCTAGTTAATGTTTGGGAATTCTTGTGGTGAGTGTCTTGTCTTACTAAGGGAGTTGGGTTCTAAATTTTCACAGTGATGAAAATTACTTACAGTTACAAGATTTTGAAAAATCCCTTCAAATTCTTGCAAGTCCAGCGAGATACTCTGTGAGAGGCAGGAACGAAATCTGACTACCTGGCCCTCTCTAGCTCATCAGGTGGAATGGTGAAGAGGACAAAGGGCCTGCTCTGCTGAAATTACTCCTCTGCTGTTGTTTGTGCTGAGGGTGTGTTCATGAATTCACTGTAGTCAAATGTATAGGTCTTACAGCCTCACTGTGACCTGGTCAGTGCTTCCCAGGAATGTTAGCTCCCCCTACAAACAAGAAAGAGTCTAGTGTTCCTTTTTTGTAGGAAGAGTTTTTGACACACCAGATTTTTCACTCTCTGATAACAAAGACCCTCCACATTATTTTATCTTGTAAAAGCGCTCCTGGTGTCTCCCATAATTTCCCTTCCTCTTTCTTAAACAGACTAGCTTGGGCTTTGGAAGATTAGTTAAGTGCGCGCCTTCTCTCTCTCTCTCTCTCTCTCTCTCTCTCTCTCTCTCTATATATATATATATATATATTTTATTAGCATTTCCATATGTAATACTCAAAGCTTCCTATGGGAACACTGCCTTGAAACTTCAAACACCTCCCAAGGGTGGCTTCCGATGCAGATGTAGGCAATTGAGTATGGAATTAGCAATTTTTCTGGTGCATCCAGATTTCTAGAGGTCAGAAGGTTACAGGGAGGTAAATGGACCTTATTTATCAGATACTTAGTTAAAAGTACCAGAAACCAACTGAAGGTGGCTTAAGTAAAAAGGAGGGAAAAAATGTTGACTCATGCAAATAAAAAGTTAAGGCATGGCATTGGACTTGGGGTTCTAGAGATACAAATGAGAATGACACCCACCTCCTCCACCCCTTCTACCCCCCCTCCCACCTCCAGACTCAGTATCTCTTTTCTTTATGGATTGGATTCATTCCCTCCTGTTGCAAGTCCACTTCCTCCATGTATGGGGTTTAGGAAAGCTGGCTCACAACATCCCATCTTAGCAACTCCAGAGGAAAGAGAGACTTCTCTTTGCCAGTACCCAAAGATGAATCCCCAGAAATGGGTTTCAATAGACAGTGCTGGGCCACAGGTTTCCAGGGCCCAATCGGTGGGACTGGAAGGAGGGAGCACTATGACTGGCTGGGCCTGTCTCCCATGCCCACCTCTGTGACCAGAAGGGAAGGCAATGAGTTTGGAAACCTGACAAGTTCCATATGGAACCATACAAGCAATTTCCCAAGAAAAGATGAGGGGAGAGTTTGGGTGCAAATACGAAAGAGGAAGAACTCAGGGTCCTAAGAAAAATATGACAGGAAACAGACTGTCTCACTCCTGCATCCACCCACTCAACCAAGCTTTGTAAAGGACCTGTGAGCATGGCTGACCTTCTTGGCCTTCTGTATAATTTCACTTCTCTCATTTTAGCAACAGTCTTGGATAGTCACCCCTGAATCGAAATCCACAACTCAGAGAAGACAGGAAAGCCATGTTTCTCCAATTCCAATATCTATTCACTTTCTATGTCAGGATGTTGCAAGTGTTCTAATTTTGGTGGCTTATCCTAAAACAAGCAAAAAAAACCCAATGCCATATTTGCTTGCTGTACTCGTAGCAATTATATTTGGCAGCTCCACTTACCTTATCTATCATCCACCACAATGCCGGTGGATCGAAAATTCTCAAGCAAGCGCTCTGCTGCCATTCCAAAAGACATCAGCCAAAGGTCACACCGGTCTTTATTTCCATTTCTCTTGGTCTCTACTCCCTTCCCTTCCTCATTCCTTCCCCTATTAACAGGTTTCCTTTTTTGCTTCCTGCTCAACACCCCCCCCATTATCTACATAATAAATTTAACACTCAACCATTCAAAGACTTCAGCAGTCCCACCTTCCAAACTTGTTGCCTATTAATGTATTTATCGTTAGGAATCTCATTTATTTATTGAGCACTTATAACAAGCCAAGCACTTTACAAAGTCCCTATCATATTTTGGCTCATGTTAACCTCCCACCAAGCTGTGTGATTGTGCCTACTGACTGTTGAGGAAACTGAGGCTTAGAGAAACTGGGGGACCTGTCCAAGACCAGAGTTAATTTAGCCAGGGTTCAGCCTGGCCACTGCTCTTTAAAAAAATATTTTTATCATAAACGAACAAATGTACAAACACTCTTGACATGCACATATTCTTGACATGGTTACAATCTATGGCTCACAATGTCATCACATAGTTGTGTATTCATCATCATGATCACTTTTTGAACATTTGTATCTCTCCAGCAAAAGAAAGAAAAAATAAAAAACTCATACACTCCGTACCCCTTATCACTCCGTTTCACTGACCACTAGTATTTCAGTCTACTCATGTTAACCTTTGTTCACTGTGCTGGTCTGAATCAGAAAAGCCATGCCCTTTAATCCTCATTCAATACTGCTGGGTGGGAGCATTTTGATTGTTCCTATGAAGATGTGACTCACCCAATTATGGGTGGTAACTTTTGATTAGATGATTTCCATTGAGGTGTGTCTCCCACCCACTGAAGGTGGAGTTGCTTACTGGAATCCTTTAAAAGAGGAGACATTCTGGAGAGAGTCCCCTTTTGGTAGAGCCACGTGAAAGCCAGCAGATGCCGCCATGTTTGCCATGTGCCCTTCCACTGAGAGAGAAACATTGAATGTCGTTGGCGTTCTTGAACCAAGGTATCTTTCCCCAGATGCCTTAAATTGGACATGTCTATAGACTTGTTTTAGTTGGGACATTTTCTCAGCCTTGGAACTGTAAACTAGCAACTCATTAAATTCTCCCTTTTAAAAGCCATTCTGTTTCTGGTATATTGCATCCGGCAGCTAGCAAACTAGAACATTCCCCTTATTATTTGTTTATTTCTTATCCATACTTTTTACTCATCTGTCCATACCCTAGATAGAAGGAGCATTAGACACATGGTTTTAACAGTCACACAGTCACATCACACAAGTTATATCATTATACAATCACCTTCAAGACACATGGCTACTGGAACACAGCTCTGCAGTTTCAGGCACTTCCCTCTAGCCTCTCTAATGCACCTTAAACTAAAACGAGGATATCTACATAATGCGTAAGAATAACCTCCAGGGTAACCTCTCGACTCTGAAATCTCTCAGCCACTGACACTTCTGCTTCATTTCTCTCTTGGCCACTGCACTCTTAACTCCACCCGGCGCTGCCTGCCTGCTGTGCTCTCCTTTACCCACTGCTGCCAGGCTCCATGGCAAGCCTCAGCTGCTCCCTCTTCGGCACCTTGCTCACTGCCCCCTCCCCGGGATCATGACCACAGTTTCTTATGCTGGTGTAAATGCACTGAATCCCCAAAACCAAATCCAAATCTCTACCTGTTTTTCCCCTGACCTAGTTTTTTGTTTTCTGTTTATTTTGGTTTTGGGGGGGGCGGAGGGGGGCCTGGGATGGGGGGGGGTGTGGGCAGTACTTTTCCTCGTCCCTTTTCCCTCCCGTTATTTCCAAACTTCCTTCTCTCTTCTCACGTCTCTTTGCTTACCCTAAGGAGTGAACACTGCACCCCCAGCCTCCCCATCCCACCAGTATTCCTTCCTCACTTCACTTCCAGCAGGTCAAGAGCGATCCCTCTGGACCATTATTAATAACAAAGATTATTCACGTTGTTAAGCATTGTGGGGACAGCTGCCACACTGTAGCCATGACAGGCTTCCCCCGAACACCAAAGCCTTGACTGGAGGGAGCTGATGACCTCAAAAAGGCAAAATGAAACTCTGTGGTAAGGTGCTTATTTGCCAGTCGTCTTCAAGTCCTTTCTTATTTTGAGTTTTGAGGATAGAAGAACTGAGTGAAGCAGTGATAGAAAAGGGTGACCTGGTGGGAATAACGAGTGACACCCTCACCCTCTCGAAGGTTAGGTCTGAAGTCAGGGTGACAATTGAGCATTATGTAAATCCGGGGGCCGGCAAACTCTATCATACATCAGAATCACCTGGAGGCCGGGCTTGGTAACCCACAGATGGCTCTTGCCCCCACTCCGCTTTCTGATTCAGTGGGTCTGGGTAAGGCCTGAGAATCTGCATTTCTAACAAGCCCCCAGATGAGGCTGGTGCTATTGGTCCAGGCACCACAATTTGGGAACCACTGACCTAAAAGACTAACATATTGTTGTTGGAGATTTAGGGGTGAACGAGGGTGTATTGTTTGGCTGCTTTGGCTACAAAGCAGGAAGCCCATCGGACTGTGGCTTAAGCACAAGACTATTTATTTTTTTCAAATTACAAGGAGTCTGGAGGTAGGAGGACCCATGGTTAGACCAGCAAATGATTGACTTAATTAGGGACTCAGGCACTTTCCATTTCTCTGCCCTGCCATGGCCATCGCCTTGGCTCTGTTCCTGAGTTAGCCTCTTCATTAGTCCAAGATGGTTGCCATAGCTCCAGGTATCACATGTGAAGCCGATGTCTGCCTGAAGTAGAGAAGGCATTTTCTTCCATGTATCCATTTTTATTAGAAGCAAATTCTCTCCCAGAATCCCTCCAGTTGTTACTCCATTAAATCCCATTGGCTATGAGTGTCAAATGCCCATGGCTGCGGACAAGGGTAAAGGAATCAGGGCCCTCAGGTGAGGATAAGCAACATGTCCCCTCTTGTGGCTGGGGAGGAGCCACTGTTTCTCAGCACGTGGGCAATGAACTCTTGAACTAAGCCAGCGCTCTGCTGGCTATACAGAAAGTCCTTAGGGGGAGCAGTCAACACTGTCTACCACGATCACCCACTTCTCCTTCTCTCTGGGTGGCGCCAGTTGAGAAAACAGACACAAGGAGGCAGGCAGGCACCAGAGCAGCAGCCAGTGTTTCCTGGCACACTGTGTGGGAGGATGTCTGCGGTGTACATCTGTGCTTTCCCACTCAGCAGCCAATCTTCCCTCTTCTGACAGCACCCCAGTTTTCCTCTGGGGAATCACTCTAACCCCACTTTAGGATGCCTTGTTGGGTCTGTCAAGCAAAGCATGTTGCTCTTACCTGGTCCTCTGTGTCATTTAAACTTAACTAGCCTGAGCCTCTCTCCTGGGATTTCATCCTTGAGCAAAGTGATACAAGAGCAGAAAACATTTGGAGTTGATTCATCTCACTGGGGATGTATCCTCCCTTTTCTGGAACTAGGGAATAAGTATCCTCCCCTTATCATCCTATCCTTCTCTGACTCAGTTTGTCCAAATTTCCCTTCTTATAAGGCTTCCAGTCATACAGTTTAAGACCCACCCTGTTTCAGTCTGGCCACACTTTAACTAACAACTTCTTCAAAGATCCTATTTACAAATGGTTCACACCCACAGGGCTGTGGATTGAGACTTGAGCATGTCTTTTGTGGGGTCCATGATTCAATCCCCAGCAGTATGGCAAGGTACCTAGGTAAAAACATCAATGTAGTATTTAACAGTTTGTAAAAAGAACTAATGAGAGAAATAAGCCACCGCCCATGAATTCAACAAGCCTTTGCCAAGTACCTACTCTGTTAAGGCACTGTGTGAGATACTTAGAGAAGCCTAACATGAATGACACTCTTTCCCTACCTTTTAAGAATACAAACCACGATGACAGAGGCCCATGCCTCTCTAACGATAACTCACATTACAAGGGCAAGCACAATTTGGGAATTCCTTGTGGACAAAGTGCAATGTCACAGACCTTCAGAGGATGATTTGAATTCTGACATTTGGAGGAGGGAAGGGTGGCCTTCCAGGCAGATGAAGCTGAGTGAGCCAAGGCAAGAAGCCTGGAAATTAATTGTTGAAGGACTGAGGAGGCGCCATGTGACTGCAGGCAGAGCCAAAATTCCAGGGAAGCCGCCTCTAGGTTAAGGAGGTATTGATTGCTTGTGAAGGGATTTGCACTAGATTCACAGATCAGATGCCCTCTGTGCTCTGCTAAGCATCCCCTCCTATCCCTTCACCGTTTCCACACCTGAGACTGGTGAAGCAACTCTAGTGGAAACAGTTCTTGTTGCTCAAGGGCTAGCCTCTTAAGAAGGTTGCAGCTGTGAGCCTTTAGCTGCCACAGTGCAGGCAACACCTGGGGAATGGTTACAAAAAATAAACAAACAAACAAAAAAGCCACGGGCTCTACGGCCTTTGCTATGCTAGGAAAAGCCAGGTACTTCTGTCTTGGCTGCAGGTGTAACTAACGCAATGGGGATTTGGAGCCAAATCTCAGCTGAAGATGTGGTTTGGGATTCATCCAAATACAGGAGATATTAACACCTGGGATAGGATGAGCTCACCAACATAAAACCTGAAATTTTCAGAGAAAGTGGGGGTGGGGTGAGGAGCCAGAAGGCCGTGGAGAAAGCAGCATCAAGGAGATGCGTGTGCCTGAACTTGCTTAATTATGCAGCTCTTGTCAATAAATAATTGCCAACTAGGGTGAAAGCTAATGCCTTGGGGGAGTTTCAGTAAAACCTGTCCCCAAATCTCCAGTGTTCTTTTGGGACTGGAAAAAGAAAATCACCCTTCTCCCACATGGCTGAGGTTCACATTAGTAGGAGACTTTGGAGAAACACAAAGTCTTTACTCAAAAAAAGTGATGAGTATTAGTTCAGAGCTCAGGCTCTAGGATTCCACTCTTGGGTTTGAATTTCAACTCTTATCACTTATTTAACTGGGAGACCCTGAGCAAATTACCTACCTGTGTAAGCCTCAATTTCCTCATCTGTAAAATGGGAAGACTGACAGTATTTACCTATCTAAAAGAGTTATTGAGAAGATATAATGAGATACTACATGTAAAGAGCTTATGACAATACTGGGCTAATAGGTGCTTTATAAGTGACTGCACATTTTCAGGCACTGTGGTCAATGGGGGTTGGATGGGAGTAGTATTTTTGATCAGGTGGAACCTTAGGGGGTCGCACTAATCATGTCTACAGTGATAAATGATATGAACTCTGGAGCCAAACTGGAGTTCAAATCCTTAGTCACCTACTGAGATTCTATGCCTCAGTTTCCTTGTCTGTAAAATGGGTGTATATAAATAGAACCACTGCTCTAGGATGGTTGTGTGGATTAAATGAAATTTGCATGTTGGATGCTTAAAACAGTGCCTAACACATGGCAAGTGCTCAATACAGACCTATTAGAGGGATTATGCCCCTTCACTCCTTCTTCTGAGTTCGTATCTAGCCAGGGCCAACCTCACAATGCATAGCCCCATTCTATCAATTAGAACATGACAACATGACAGCCACTAAAGGTATTATGCTGGGAAAATTGAGCTTTGATTAGAGAAGAAATTAATTTTATACTATATACTGCCTAACTTTAGCTCAAAACTCTGCACGTAGCTGCCCATCTTTGTCACACAATCTCTTGAGAAATTCTTTACTCTGAAGGACTTTCAAACAGTAGTTGAGTTTTTGTGTGTCATTTTTTAGAGTAGCCCATATAACCTCTAGGGTCTGTGTAATCCAGTCTCTGGGCAACAACCCATCACAAGGAACACAGAGATGAAGCCAAAAGTGGTCTCTCAAACAACCCAGAAGAAGCTTGACTTCACACCTGCTGCAGTGTTCCCACCCTTTGCCCATAGCTGCCAGCTGCTCCGGAAACTCTGACCTCTTACTCTTTTTCAATTCTTCATTCTCAATTTTCTACTTCAACTCTTGAGGGCACCCAGGCTTCAGGGTCCCTGTTTTTTTAAAGCCCCATTTACCTTCCTTCCCCTTTTGCAGACCTGTCTCTCTCCACCATTCTCCTGATGCTACAGCACAAGATTTTGGAATGAGTCTGATAGAATTGGCTGTCATTAGAGAGCCATGAGGAGGGGAACCAAGAGGATAAAAATAAGTTCCCTTTAGTTGTAGGGAAATGAAGGTGAGGGGAAGTAGGAGGCATCTAGGAGCTTTCATCTTAAACCACTCTCTGTCTCTCATGGGCACCAGCTATTTGGGTCTTCCTTAGGTGGCTCGAATTCTGCTTCATAGCCTTTGCTTGTACAGCTCCTGTCTGGAACATTCTTCTCCCACTCTCGCCATGACTGATTACCTCTCATTCTTCAGGTCTCAGAATAAGAGTCTCTTCACAGAAGTTTACATGAATCAACCTGTCAAGGTAGCCCCATCCCTCTCTGTTTTTCTCTTTCGTCCCTTGGGTTTTTTACTCCTTCTATGGCACTTACCATAATGTGTAATCATTTAATTTGTTAATTTCCTGTTTTCCCCCATCACATCAGCCTCTCTAGAATCCACGATCCTTAAAAGCAGAGGCTACACAAGGGTATCCCCTGGGCTGGACACTTAATAGGACTCAATAATGAATAAATGCCATGGATAAAAGAATGAACGCTTAAATAGCTGTGTGACTTTGGAAAAATTCACTTAACCACTCTAGGCTTTATTCACTTCTAATGGGGATGGTGAAACTTGTTCTGATGCCCTTCAGAGGTCATCATAAGGGCCCACCTCATGAAGCAACCAAAAAGCACCTCAAAATGCAAAGCATTATTATTTCACAATATAGAGCCATAATAGCTGAAATTTTCTAAGGATTTTAACAGCACCCAATGACACATTTTGCTTGTAGTAGGAGAATTCTTTTGTGGGTGTGCTTTCTCATTTTGATATTTTTTCCCTTTTAATGCATCCCTGACCAATGGTCATCTGGGAGGAGAGCACCCAAAGGAATGAGTAAGTAAACAAATGATCTGCTAGCTGAGCCGCGGCCGTCACCTCCTGTCAGCTGGCAAAGTGGCTGTCTAAATGGAGAGCAGCTTTCTCCCGGAAAAATATGCATCACTTTCCTCTGTGGTCTGGCTCATCATTATCATACTGTTCGGCTCTAGCTGCATTACGCATCCTGCTGTCGGCAGCCAGCCAAACGGCCTGCCTGCGTGGGGAGGCGTCGCTGTCCTTCCGCGGATCTGGAAGGGTTTGACCCAAGGGACTGAACTCCCCCTCCGCACCCCCTCCCCCCGCCCCCAAAGAAAATAACCTGAACCCACAGCCTCATCACACCACAGCTTGGCTATTACTTCGCTGACAACATGTCCGCTTTTCATATTCGCACCTGGAGTCACGAATCAGTCACATCTGGTGGCTGAGCACTTTCCTGCATCGTGATTAGCTGGGAATGTGTTCCTGTGGCTGAGACCGGTGGGGAGAGGGGAGCGGGGCGAACCACCTCGCGCTCTGTTCTGGCGCTTGAGATTGATCTTGCTTCTCAGGTTTCTCCTCTGCTCCGCACAAACTGCACCGATCCACGGTTTGGAAAAGCATGGCCATGCCTTCATCTACTTAAGGTGAACAGGAAACAAAGGAACTAGATACATGCCCTTGTGTGCCCGACTAAAATATCTCGTTTGGGCCCATCCGGGGGGTTAGCATGGTCTCTCTATCTCTACGCTTGTAAGCGTCCAAAGGAGAAAGACGGTGGCTGATTACCGCCCCTTTTCAGAATCATCTAGAACAGTGCTGTCCGAAAGAACTTTGTGCAAGGGCAGAAATAGTCTCTATCTGCCCTGTCCAATATGGTAGCCGCTAGCTCACGTGTGGCTGGGGAGCACTTGAAATGTGGCTGCTGTGACCGAAGAACTGAATGTTTAATTCTATTTAATTGTAATTAATTTGAATCTAACTAGCCGCACGTGCATGTGGTTACTGATGACAGTGCTGGGCAGCGCAGCTCCACAGCAGTGCTTCTCAAAGTGTAACGTGGACAGGAATCACCTCGTTAACATTCAGATTCTGAATCAGCGGATTTGGGATGGGGCCCGAGAGTCTGCATTTCTAACAAGCGCCCAGGCTTAGCTGAAGCAATTGCTCCCTGGTCCACCCTCTGCAGAGCAAGGGACTGATGGTTCTCAAATTTGATTGCACGGTAGATTTCCCTGGGAGTTTTTTAAAAATACAGATGCCTGGGTCCCATCTTCCACAGATTCTGATGTAATTGGTCTGGGTGTGGCCTGGGCATTAAGGTTTTTAAAAAGCTTCCCAGGAGGATTCTCGTGGGACGGTCAAGGTTGCGAACCACCCACGCAGCGCTGCAAATGACCTAGTTAATGCTTTTAAAAATAAATTATCATCCCAGATAACAGTCCCTAGTTTTATAATAATCTTTGAAGGACTCTTATGGATACGTGGACAAACTTTAGGGAGTTTAGACTGATTTTGCCTAACCTAACTAGAAGTGGGAAAATTGGATTAGAGGTCAGGTTTTTAACACTCAATTCAACTAGAGCAGAGGAGAGGGGGCTGCAGGGGAGCAGAAGGGGAGGGCAGAGCGGGGAGGTCTGTAAGAATCACCTGAGAATTCATTCTCAGCCTTTGCTGCCCTCAAACAAGGATTCAAAATCACTGCAAGGCAACTCACATGCTGGTCCCTCCTACTGCTCCTGCTAGAATCTAAAGGCTCAGACCAAAGGCTCTGTAGTCAAAGTCCCTGGGCTCTAATTCTGCTGCTCATTAGATTTGAGACTTGGTCAAGTTACCTGAATGACCTGGGTCTTGATGCCCTCATATGTAAAATGAGGATAATTCCTCCTAGAGTTGAATGAATATTGGAACAGTTCCCAGCCTTCTGCAAGCAGTTCTAGGTGTCAATTGTGTCACTCTCTCAACCACATCCTCTCCATCCCCAACCTCTGGGCTCCAAACCCCCTCATGTCTTCCCAGTTCCTGGAGTCCACCGTGTTCCCACGAACCCCAGGGCCTTTGCACATGCTAGTATTTGCTAGCATGGAATGATTTCCTTCCTTTTATGTGTAGTTAATGCTTCCTGATCTTTCTTAGCTCAGCCTATCATTTCCCCTAGGAAGTCTTTCCTCTCATCCTTCTCCACCTTGTGCTTAATAGCTCTTGGTGCAGTTCATTCATTCAATAAGCATATTTAAGTACCTACTATGAGCCATGTACTGTTCTAGGTTCTGGTAATACAAAGAACAATACAAAGACTATAAAAGTAAAAACCCTTATTCTCAAGGAGCTTATATTCTGGTTTAAACTAGCCATAAACAAAGGGACATGAGAGAGAGAGAAGCAAGAACATTGACAGAATGCATGCCCAGGGGGTCTTCACTGAAAAGCCAAAATCAAGGAAGATCTGGAGGAAATATGGTGGCCAGCCATGTAGATACTTAACAGGTGCAGGGAGGATTGGTCTGGAGGGCTGGAGGTAGCATTCCTGGTGGAGAAAACATGGAGAGCAAGGTGAAATAGCAATATCATTCACATTTGTGTAATTGTTTGTTTAGTCTCTGATAGGCCCATGTAGACAGAAAACTCCAGGGGCAGCGGCAGGAGCAGGAATCATAGATTTTTGTTCCCAGCACCCTGGCTACTTGGCAGGTGGTAGACACTCAATTATTGTGTTGAATGAATGCAGTTGACTGTTGGGTTATTCCAGAATTTCTGGAGAATGTGTGTCTTGGGAGGGTAGGGGTGGGGTAGTGGCATGTATTATCTGAAAAATCTGTTACCACTACTGTCACTTGTTGAAAATAACTGTGTCAGAAGAAAACTCTCTTGAAAGGAGTGCTGTTTTTTTCTTTTTCATGTTTCCTTTAAATGATCTTCCTTCTACTCAGCCAGAGGAATCCATCACGCTGGAAAGGATTAGGATTGTGTGTCAGGGATGCAGAAAGGGAAAAAGAGCTCATGTTCAGATTGCAACTCCTGAAATAGGTGCTTGAAGCCCATTTCCAAGAATTCAGTAGGCATCACAAAAGGCAATGCTTCTGATGCACACAACTGGTGGTTTCGAAAGGAACACATTTAATAGCTTTATATAAACATCTTTTTCCCCCTCTAACTCAAAAGGCAAAGCCATGAGGGAGAAGGACATACATTTATCCACAAGCAATAGATTCAAACGCATGGGGATGCTGTAGGGAACCCAGCCTGGCTGGGCGGGGAGGACAGATGGAATTGCTGGAGACGGTGGGATGGCCAGACACAAAGTTTTTGGGATCAAGAAGTGGTCTGCCCCTGTTCTAGCAGTCAGAGTTCAGCCAAAGATGCTTTATGCAGACAGCACTATCAGAGGTGTGAGAGGTTAAAGGAGCCAGCAAGGGAGCTTGAGGCTAAAGGATTAGCAACCAGGGAAAGCCCTTACATCCCTCAGCCTGAAAGGACAAAGGGTAGTGTGGAGAGCCTCTCTGATTCCAGTGAGAGAGCTGGCACCAAAAAGAAGTTTGGCTTTGTCCCAGCTCCTAGGGACTTTCCCATGATTGGAGGTTCTATGTTACTCGTGTTGGACCCTGACCACACCTGATAGTTTACATGAAAGATGATTCCTGGGGTGGGGCCGGCAACTCCAGAAAGGAAAATCATGTGATGAGGGGTTTGTGGCTTTGATTCACCTTATATTGGCCGGGCCTATGGGGAAGGGGGCTGGAGATTGAGTCCAACCACATGGACCTTAATTCCATCAAACCCGCACACATAGTAAGATTCCAGTAAAAAGTCTGGACGTTGAAGCTTGAGCTGAGCTTCCATGGTTGGTAATATACATGGACGTGCAAAGAGGGTGACAGGTTCTGACTACCCAAGGAGAGGACACAAAAGCTTGGTATTTTGGGGCCTTCCCTGACTCGCCTTATGCATCTCTTCTTATTTGTATCCTTTTTGCTAGAATAAATCTAATCTTAAGTACAGTGTTTTCCCAGTGGCCCAGGAACCCCCCAAACTGCAGCTGGTGCCTGAAATCTTGTGGGGACTGTTTGCTTTATATGTGGGGTCTGAACTGACTCCAGGTAGTTCGAGTCAGAATTGTACTGTAGTTGGTGTCAGGAGTTAAGGAACCCGCCTTCCAAGCTCCTGCACCATTGCCTTCCATCTGCCAAAGCACATGTGTGTGGTGGGGTGCTTTGGGGTGCCCCACATCACATGCCCTGGCTTGCCGCTGATTTCAGCTGCAGCTACAGTGAAGTTCTTTATAAGTTC
This sequence comes from Myrmecophaga tridactyla, assembly GCA_004026745.1. Lineage (NCBI taxonomy): Eukaryota > Metazoa > Chordata > Mammalia > Pilosa > Myrmecophagidae > Myrmecophaga > Myrmecophaga tridactyla. The sequence goes on along the minus strand of PVIY010004807.1, from coordinate 76,902 downwards.
AGACCACTCTGCCAGCATCCCGCCTCCCGCCTCAAGTGCATTCACTCTCTGCAGAGGGTCTTCTCTGAAGACAGGGAGCCCTCTTGGTCAGCATGTAAGTGAAGCTCAGGAATGCTGGCAGTTGAAGCCTTCCTGGCCTGGTTGCTGAGGGATAAATGTCTCCCCAAGGGCAGTTCCTGGGAGAGGGATGGGCAACCTGGTGGCTTCTCCAAGGAACCGGTAGAGTCAAGCCTGGCTGTCAGCAGTGACTTTGAAAATATGCCCTTAACCTGACCCCCCCTTTCCTGCCCCATTTCCCTGCTCCTGCACTCCTGTGCCTGCAGATCAGCTATGCCAGGGTTGGGTTCTCTGGAAGCAGACTCTGAGATGAAATTTGAGATGCAAGATGTTTATTAGGGACTTGTGAAAGCAAGGGGGAGGAGCAGTTTTGAGCAGAAGGGGAAGCTGAACTGTGGTGCAGGCGCAGCAATCGCCCTGTGCAGCCCAGGAGGTTGCTCCAGGCAAGTACCTTTGGGCTGAGTAGCCAGGCCTCCCCCGTGGGAGGCGAGCAGCCCGGGAAAGGCGTGACCTCAAGGGAGGCAGCTGCTCTCTGCAGCTGAGGCAGGCCCTGAAGGAGCAATTAGTCCTTCCTTGAAGGGGATCTGGACAGGGATCTCTGTGTCCAGAACCTTCCAGAGAAATGACCTGTACGCACGTCCTTATGTGAGGCTCTGCTATTGGGCAAAGCACTGCATGGGTCAGCTTCCCTGGGCTCTGAGCAGATTTAGAAAGGCAGAGAGCAGGTCTGGGGAGAGGAGAGACAAACTGGAATGCCATCCAACAGCACGTTCCTAATCAGTGCGGGGGAGCCCAGGGAGTCCAATTGCCCTAAGATTGTCCTCCTCCAGGACTGAATTCTCCCAACTGTGCCTCAAGACAAACTTGCATAGTCAAGCCGTCCCATCTCTTACCCCTACCCCCCATCCCAAGTACTCAGGACACTCAGAGAACCCTGCAAAGAGAAGTCTTCCTGCCTCTTCTCAGGAGGAACTAAACAAAAAGAGCATGATATCTCTCTGACTGCTACCTGAGCTACATACAGGGTGGTGAAATCTGCCCTTATATGGCAAGTGTCCAATTCATATCAACCTTATACAGAAGAAAGCATCACATAGTGAGTGCCTGCTATGAGTTCCAGTACCACCCTTAGCATTTATGATGATTTATTTAACAGATAAGGAAAATGTGACTCAGGGAAGCTAAGTAACTTACCCAAAGTCACACAGAGGAAAACCGACAGAACCAGGATGAAGAGACAATCTGCTGCCTGACTCCAAGTGCCATGTAGTTGTGTTATGATGCGTAGGAGGCTGGGCAAGTGGCCTTTCAGGTTTGGGATGCCCAACATGAGGCCACAAGCCCATGCTGGATCCCAGCAGCCTCTTCAGCACTATCTGCCTGTCTTCAATCTTGCTGTAACAACCCCTGCCTTGTTCATCACTGCTTTTCCTTCTCTTGCCTCCTCTAATTTCTCTCCATATCCTTTATGATGAGCCATTGCGTAAAAGGATGATTTACGGTCTCCACTCTCAGCTGCCTAGGGTTTTTTAAAAAAGGAGAAGAATTAAATTGGATCTAGCGCTCTAGGAACCTGTCTCTGACTTCAGCCTCTCTCGTTTACCCAGTGATGCATCACGCTGTGCCCTAATGGCTTCGTAATGGGCAACTTAATCTGCTATTAAACTGACTCACGAAGCACCACCTCATTGGACTCCTGGGCCAGTGGTCTGCTTGCTGAATCATGGCACCTGCACAGGCTCTTGAGACTGACGAGGTCTTAGGGCAAAGGGGTTGTTTCTTCTGGGGTCACAAACTCAAATGCTGATGGGGGCCAGAGAGGTAATAAAGGTGAGTGAAGCCAGCGGGGTGGAGACACAGGTTCCTTGTCTAAACACTGCTGTCAGTGTTTGGCGTCTTGTGAGGACTGGGGTCACAGATCTTCCAGTTTTTCAACACAAGTCAGAAATGCAAAATCTCATATATAATCTCCTCCTTTTAAAATGTCAGCATCTATTTTAAAACATTTTTTTAAACACTGGGCAAGCCAAATAAAATATGTCACCCAGCAGCTCTGTCCCACTTGTGAATCCCATCTCCAAGAGACCCGAAGGATTTCCCCTGCGGTGTTCTTTGCCCCAGAGATTTTCCTACAGCTCCGCTCAGCATGGATAAGAAAATAATAAATCGGACACTTCACTATCCAATTAGCAGCCACCGCACATTCCTTTCCTCTCCCTGCTGTAAGAATAAAAGGAAAACCCAGCCAGTTTTGATCTGACTCACAACAACGGCATGACCGCCTTTTGGAGGCGCTCTGGAGTCTGAGCTCTGTGGACAGACTCTGACGTGGGGCTCCTGAGTGCCAAACCACAGCCACCGCAAGCCATGGGTACTTCCCCAGCAGGTCCCGTGGGAATCCGGGGGCCTTGCGCAGGGGCAAAGCCAGGTTTTGAAGCCAGCTGGAGTGAGCCTGGGGGCATGGGCGGGCTGATAGGGATGCATTGCCATGGTAACCTGCGACTTCAGGAACCATCCTTCCTTTGGAGACCTCTCTGTAGGGCTCAAGGGCTTTCTTTCACAATCCCTCTCGTCAATGTCATAACAGCGTATTCCCTTAAATTGCTGAAGAGGCACCACTGTTGAGAGGCTATACGGAGTGTAACCTTAGAGCCAAACTGCCTGAGTTTAGGTGTCAGCTCTCCACTTAGTACCTGCATGAGCTTGGGCAAGACACTTAACTCCTGAGCCTCAGTTTCTTAGCTGTAAAGTTGACATAATAGTTGTGTCGCCCTTGAAAGTGAGGATTAAATAAGTTAACGTGTATAGCAAATCTACAACAGTCCCTGGCACATAGTAAGCTCTACACAAGTATTGTTATTATTATTATTATGTTGGAGAATCTGCTGTCCCCTTAGCTCTGGGAGGTAGAGAGTCATCTATTTGTTGACTCTCCCAGTAGGATATGGATGAGTGGGCTCCAGGGTACCAGACTTCTTTAACTTATCATATTCTTTCTGTTCATTTTGTGTACTCCTCTCCCCTCCATCTTCTCTGTTGAAATTCTACCCAACCTTCAAAACCCAGCTCAAATACCACTTCTTTCTCCACACCAGACACAACTGTCATTGCCCTCTTCTGAACTCACTTCTTACTTTATTGACACATTTACCAGAGCACTTGACACAATTTCCCTTAGATGGCAGCTGTGTGAAGATATGTCTTATCTCCTTGGAGATAGTGACCACATCTTAGTCTTTATACCCAGCGTAGCACTGGGTTTTTGACATAATAGTTGTTAAGTCAATATTTGCTAAAGATATGTTAACATGAATAAATGAATTAGATTTCCTAAATAACCAGGATAATTCAGCCAGGGGAAGGTTGAGCTTTTGTTGCTGAGAGCTCTCAGATTGGATTTAGACTCAGCCAAGGAAATACCACTTTCCAGGATACTTTTATAATAATGATAATAACAACTAAACAGTGGTGGCATTTATTGAGTGTCAGCTGTGTGCTAGACACTGCTATAAATATTTAATGGAATCTTCATAATTGCCTTGTGAGATTTGGTCTACTTTTATCACCTCACTATCCCATCAGGGAAGGCTGAAGTCTCGACCACTGCAGTAAAGTGCCCAAAGACCTAGAGTGGTACCGTGAGGATTTGAGCCAGGTTTCTTGGTGCCCATGGAAGTAAACCCTGAAACCAATATTTGAGTGGAAATAGGTAGTTTGGGAGGTGGTCGCAGAGAGTATTGGGAAAGAAGTGAAACAGGAAAGGGAAGGAAGACAATACAGAGTGTTAGTGAGCTAATTATTTGTCGGCAACTGAGGCTCAGTCCTGCTGGGGACCAGGGGGAGATATGTCCAATATGCTTCAGAGTCATCTCACCCAGTGGCCAGGAAGCTTGCGTATCTATCCACCAATTTCCACTCAATTTTGTTTGGAACTGCTCTCAGGGATATCAACTCCCCAGCCTGGCCAGTGCATGGCCAGAGAAGGCCCCCAAATGGAGAGTCACAGGTGTTTGCAGTAGGAAGCTGGTACTGTATATAGGAATGGTGAGTGCCAAGGGGATGGGCAGGTGCCAACATGGTCTTCTATACCAGGACTGGCTGATTCAAAGGCAGTCCTCAGGGCACCAGGGCCCAGTGCAGTCCTGCTCCCTACGGGGCTCAGACACCTACCCTAGCGGCATTTTAGCCATTTTTTTTAAATTCCCATAATATTGTCATAGCTTTGGTTTCCTACATTATACTTCTTAAAACACATACACACCCAGAAATATATAGGAGGAAAGGTTTCCATTTTAGAGGAAGTAAGCAAAGCCCAGAGGAATGATGAACCTGGTGAGGGCCATGGGGCTGACTCATGACGAGTAGGAGCCGGAGCCAGTCCTGGACACCCACAGTGCCGGGAGGGAATTTTTTTTTTTTTTTAATTTGCATATGGGCAGGAGGCACCAGGGATCGAACTCCAGACCTCCAGCACGGCAGGTCGGAGCTCTGCCTGCTGAGCCACGGCAGCTGCCCCCGGGAGGGAATTTTGTCTTTGTGATGGTTTGAAGCTGTGTGTACCCCAGAAAAGATCATGTTCAGAAAAGATCAGCTAATCCAGCCTTGTGAGTGCACACCTATTGTAGGTGGGACCTGTTGATCACTTCAATTGAGACGTGACCCACCCCATACAGGGTGGGTCTTAACTGTCTTACTTATAAGAGGATGAAAGACAGAAAAAAGACACAGAAAGGAGCCCCAGAGAAGTTGAGAGAGGAAGTCACTGAAGCTAGAAGGTGGAAGCAACAAAAGCCAGGAGAGATGGGAGAGACCAGCAGACGTCACCATGTGCCTGGTCGTGTGACAGAGGGGTCCCAGAGCACAGGGAGCCTGCGGGGAGAAAGCATTGCCTGTTGATGCCTTGATTTGGACATTTTCATGGCCTAAGAACTATAAGCTTGTAAGTTGATAAATCCCCATTATAAAAGCTAACCCATTTCTGGTATATTGCATTTCCTCAGCTTTAGCAAACTAAAACAGTCTTGTTTTATTTATTTTTTGGAGTTATGTGTATATGAAAATATTGACCTGTTGATCAGCCTAATGAATATTAGAAGTGAATTCTTACTGGTGAAATTAAAGGAATCCCAAACATGTGGTTTGGCTTAAATCTTTTAGAGACCCATGGTAACGTGGGACCAGAGAACAACCTGTCAAGAAGCACAGGGCTCCTTCTCACTCCCATCCTGCTTTCTCAGCCATCCCCCAGCAGGCAGCATGGGCCAGCAGTGGGAAACACAGGTTTGGGAAACAAGCATGCCTGGATCTAAGCCCTCACTTGGTAAGCTGGGAGGACCTAGGGACCAGATAGTAAGTGACTGCAAGGTTTGGTTTTCTCATTAATAAAAAGGGCATAAACTAGAATATATCTACTGCCCAGGGTTGTTGTGGGGATTCAATGAAATATGCACAGAAAGCAGTTGCTACAGTGTTCGATTGTAGCAAACTGTCAAGGGACTGTTTGCTATGTTCGAAGAAATGATCATGATGATGAATATACAACTATGTGATGATATTGTGAATTACTGATTATATACATAAAATGGAATGATCATATGTTAAGAATGTTTGTGTTTCTTTCTTGTCAAATTTTTTTAAAAAATTTAAAAATTAACAAAAATATTAAAAAAAATACATTGGGTAGATGGAAATACTTGTTGTCATTGAGAGGAGGGGTAAGGGGTATGGTATCTATGAGTTTTTTCTCTTTTCTTTTTATTTTTCTGGAGTGATGCAAATGTTCTAAGAAATGATCATGGTGATGAATATACAGCTATGTGATGATATTAAGCCATTGATTTTACGCCAAATATGGAATGTTCATATGTTAAAAATGTTTGTGTTTGTATGTTGTTTTGTCAATAAAAATATATAAAATAAAAAATAAAAAAAGAGACTGTTTGCTGACAGGAAATCTCTTGGGTTCTTATACAGGACATGACTGGCAGCCACTGAGGGCACTTGAGGCCCAGAAAGCTAGCCACTCTGTCATGGTCAGGTTCATGTGTCAACTTGGCCAGGTGGTGGTGCCTGGTTGTCTGGTCAGGCAAGCGCTGGCCTGTCTGTTGCTATGAGGACACTTCATGGACTTAGATCATGATTACGTTGGCTGTATCCACAGCTGATTGCATTTGTAATCAGCTAAGAGGAGTGTCTTCTGTAATGAGTGAACCTAAATCTAATCACCAGAAGGCTTTAACGAGGATTCAGAAGAGACAGTCACTCGCCCTGCTTCAGCCAGCCAGCCTCTCCTGTGGAGTTCATCCAGACCTTTCATTGGAGTTGCCGGGTTCACAGCCTGCCCAAGGATTTTGGATTCTTCCATTCCCACGGTGGTCCAGCCAGCCTCTCCTGAGAGTTCATTGAGGACCTTCATTGGTTACCAGCTGGCAGCCTGCCCTACAGACTGTGGACTCCACATTCATATGGTTATGTGAGACACTTATTAATTTTATGTCTACAGATAACTCCTGCTGATTCTGTTTCTCTAGAGAACCCTAGCTAATACACACTCCCTCCACAACTTCTGAGTTTTAAAGAAAAGAACTTTCTCTCATACACATAGACGTTTATCAGTTATTAGTTTTCTAGCACATGAGCACAAAGTAGTTCGCACGACCCATTTGGTTGCCATGCTCCCTTTGGCATGAAAAGGGTCACTCATGTGAACATTTAGTAATTTTTTCCTAGTGATTTTCTGAGGGTATAAGTCTATAGATCTACCTGGGTTTTTATATCCTGTTCATGAAACATGTGGAATGTCTCTAAAAGATTTAAGTCAATCCAAATATTGTGAATGCCTTAATTTCACCAATGAGAGTGCATTTCTGATATTCATCAGGTTTGACATCAGGCCAATATTTATATATGTGCACACAAACACACATATACACATGCTCGCCCCTCAATTCTAACAGCGTGGATGCCAATTAGCAAAGCTTTGTTGTTGAAGATGTGGAAAATAAAAGGGCTTGCTGCCACATCTAATGGAATGGGACTTTCTGGCCTCTCCTGGACAGAATTCTTTTTTTTTTTCTTTTTGCTATTAACATTTAAAAAATATTTTTATTGAGATATCTTCATACACCATACAGTCCATCCAAAGTATACAATCAGTGGCTCACAATATCATCGCATAGTTGGGTATTTATCACCATGATCATTTTTAGAACATTTGCATCACTCCAGAAAAAGAAATAAAAAGAAAAAAAGAAAAACTTCCTATACCCATACTCCTTACCTCTTAATAGGCCTTCTTACTGACCATTAATATTGTAATCTACCCATTTTTTTACCCCTTATCCCACCCTATTATTTATTTATTCATTGTCCTTATGTTTTTTATTCATCCATTGTATTAGTTAGGGTTCTCTAGAGAAACAGAATCAACAGGGAACATTTGCAAATATAAAATTTATAAAAGTGTCTCATGTGACCACAGGAATGCAGAGTCCAAAATCTGCAGGGCAGGCTGTGAAGCCGACATCTCCAATGGAGGGTCTGGATGAACTCCACAGGAGAGGCTGACCAGCCGAAGCAGGAATGGGATCTGTCTGCTCTAAGTCCTCCTTAAAAGGCTTCCCATGATTAGATTAACCATCTCTCATCGTAGAAGACACTCCCCTTTGGCTGATTACAAATGGAATCAGCTGTGGATGCAGCTGACGTGATCATGATCTAATTCTATGAAATGTCCTCATTGCAACAGACAGGCCAGCACTTGCCCAGCCAGGTAAACAGGTACCACAACCTGGCCAGGTTGACACATGTCCCTGACCATGACATCTATCCATACCCTGGACAAAGGGAGTGTCAGCCACAAAGTTTTCACAAGCAGATGGTCACACTGTAAAAGCTATATAGTTATATAATCATCTTCAAGAATCAAGGCTACTGGAACAAAGCTCAACAGTTTCAGGTACTTCCCTCCAGCCACTCCAAAACACCATAAACTAAAAAGGGACATCTATAGAATGCATAAGAATAACCTCCAGGATAACCTCTACTCTGTTTGTAATCTCTCAGCCACTGAAACTTTATTTTGTCTCATTTCTTTCTTTCCCCTTTTAGTCAAGAGGGCTTTCTCAATTCTATGATGCTGGGTCCTGGCTCATCCTTGGGAGTCCTGTCCCATGTTGCCAGGGAGATTTACACCCCTGACAATCATGTCCTATGTAGGGGCAAGGATAGTGAGTATATCTGCCAAATTGGCTTTGAGAGAGAGGCCACATCTGAGCAACAAAAGAGGTTCTTTGGAGATGGTTATTAGGCATAATTAAAAGTAGGCTCAGCTTCTTCTTTGCAGGATTAAGTTTTATAGGGTTGAGCACCAAGATCGAGGACTTGGCCTATTAAATTGGTAGTCCCCAATGCTTGTGAGAATATCAGGATTTCTCCAGGTGGGAAAGTTTAATATTTCTTTCTTTCTCCCCTGTCCCTCAAGACAACTTTGCAAATACTTTTATTCATTGCCCTAATTACTCTGGGATGTATCAGAGCATCACAGTAGCCTGTACAAACCAAGAAGATCTCAGTCCCTGTTCAGGAGTCCATGTAATAATGGTATTTGAGAGAACTGACCATACAAGTTGAATTAGATAGTGTGCTACCAAAAATATAAATTTTGCACCAAATAAGCATCTCTTCCTTTAATCTCACACAGAAGCTAAAGTTTAAAAATATAGACCATATCATCCTTTACCCTATATTCTGATTTACTTTAGTCCTATCCAGATCAGCTTCATTCATATCTCCAGTTGAATCTAGTCACTTTCTCAACTTTTTGAAGTTGTATATGGACCAGAATTCTTTATTGGTCTGCTTAGCATTAACTGGGTTGTAGATTCAGCACACTCATAATGTCACACTAGCTATGCTGAAAGACTGTAAAGAAAATTAGAGACATCATAAACCTGGAATATAATGAGTACTTAGTAACTGATAACCCACTCTTGCTGCTATTACTGGGGCAAGGTTTTCCCAATCGCCACTCCTACTCCAACCTTTGCCCACCACTGACTCTCCTTGGTGATCTGTTTTCATGGGGCAAAGGCCAGTTGGTGAGAAACTAAGAGATTGTAGAAGCACCGCCCAGTTGGCACATGCAAAGGTTAAGATAAGGGAGTATATTTGTATTTCCAAAGTGGCATGTTTAGGAATGAGGAGGAATGGTGGATGCTGGGATGAGGTATCCATATCCCTCTTTAGGAATAAGGAATTTAGGCTCTCAGTTGCTGGGAAAGCTGCCCACAGCCATCCTTAAATTGTCATTGCCTTAAGGGGATTGCCCTAAGGAGATTGCCTTAGCTCCTTGCTAAGAGAGCTGCCCCCTTGCTAAGGTCACACCCCTACTCAATGTGTCTTGAATTGGGGCTGTAAATGGTATATATAAAATCCTATCCCTCCAGCTCGAACTGGGTTTTCTCACTGTAGAATCCTCTCAAGGGTTGGCTGAGGCCTTTCTTTTGACTGCATTGTAGTTCAACTTCTCCCTCTGCCCAATTTGACTTCCCTTCTCTTCCCATCCCATCTCATCCTTTTTACAGATGTTGACATTGAGAGGAGTCTTTCATAAACCTCCTGCTCACCAATCTCTATCTCAGAGTATGATTCCTGAGGAACCCAGTCTTTACAAAGAAGGGTAAAATTAAGCTGCAGCACAATTTATGCTTAGCAGAATTCAGATGTGGGGCTCACTGAGGGTGTGGGACCCTGATGGTCTAACAGCAGTGCCACATGTACCTTTGAAGCCAGGTACCCAAGGGTCAGCACAAAGCCAGAGGGATTTCCACATTCTGAGTTTCTCCTCATTGATACTTAGCAGATGCCAGATTCAAACCTCAAAACGACTTCCTCCTGGACTCTCTTTCTCTTCTCAGAATTCTTTTCAAATGTCTCATGGACCCAAATATTCAGGAATGGGGCTTCTATTGCGAATGGATCCCACATTGCTTAGAATAAAGCAGGGTGTTGGAGAGCCCAAAGAGGCCCTACAGTGATGGTCTAAGTTCATCACTGTCAGATGTGGAAACTGAGGACCAGAGTGGGAGAGAGACATATCTAAGGGACCAAATGACTTAGTGGTGAAGTTGGGACCAAACTCTAGGTCTCTCAGTTGGGTCATGAATTTTCTAATTTGCATAGCTCCAATATCAGGGCAGGGTGGGGGTTGAGCCAAGACAAGATGGGGTGGGTAGAGCAAAGACTCAAAATTCCACTGGGTCAGGGCAAAGGTCCCCTCAATAATAGCAATGAGACCCTTTATTGAGCACTTCTATGTAAGAGCAGTCATATTAAGCACTTAGCTCCTTTAAGCCATAATCTCATTTAATTCTCACAGCAATCCAGTGATGGTAGATATTTTTATTATACTCATTTCATCGAGGAGGATTCAGCCTCGAGAGGTGAAGCAATTTGCTTGGGAATGCCAAGCCTGTGCATGGCTGAGCCAGGACTGAACACCAGGTCAATCCCATTTAACAGCCCCTGCTCCCCAGCAGTGTGATTTCTAGTCCCCTGGTCTCTCCTTCTAGCCTCCTGGAGACTTAGATTCCCTGATAGGTCTTTTCTTCTTTGTCTCCCTTTCAAAATTACAAGGGGAAGATCATCTGTCCTTTAATGAGTGTTTGGGACTGTGACAATGTTGGGAAGCATTTGAGCCCAGATAGTCCCAGAATTGAAATCTTGTCTCTGTCACTTGCTAGCTCTGTCCCCTTTTTGAGCCTCCAGTTCCTCAGTGGCAAAATGAGAGATGGAAAATCTGTGATTATAAACCCTTCTATCCTGCCAGAGCAAAAGGCTCTACCCTGACTTAGAACCTTTCAGTTCCCTCTGTTCCAATAGGGCATCCATCACCTGTAGGGTTAGGAGTAAGGATGGTCTCGGAGTTGGTAATTAATTGTGAAACTCAGGGGGTTTATATTCAAAATATTTAACCAGCCAATGAGAACGTGTAATGGGAATGAAGCTAACAGAACCGGCCTCCGAGCATTGAGGGAATTGAATGAGATAATATGTGGAAAGAGCCTGGCCCAATGCTTGGTGCATTACAAATAACCAGTGAATAGTGCTGTTAGTGTCATCATTTGTGTTCCTCAGGCTTCTCCAGAGAAACAGAAACAACAGGAGAGATCTGCAAATATGAGATTTATAAAGGTGTCTCAGAACATGTGGGAATGGAAGAGTCCAGAATCCATTGGACAGACTGTGAAGCTGGTGGCTCCAATGAAGGGTCTGGATGAACTTTACAGGAGAGGCTTGCTGGCTGAAGAAGCACTGAAAGAGTCTCTCTTGTTCCTTGAAAGCCTTCAACTGATTGGGTTATCTTGTTGTGGGAGACATGCCTTAGTTGATCACAGATGTAATCAGCCACAGATGCAATCATCTGACTGATATTTTAATCAACCAGCCATGAAATATCCTTGCAGCAATCGTCAGGCCAGTGCTTGCCTAACCAGACAACTGGGCACAATCATTTGGCCAAGTCGACACCAGAAGCTAACCACCACATCATCCTGGGGCCAGTGGCTTACAAGTCTTGAGAGTCACCCTTGGCCGTGTCGAGAGGCAGAAACAAACATGCATCAGCATCAATTGGAGGCAGGTCTGCTTCCTGGTCATGTGACCTACACAGCTGCACAACATCCACCCCCACCCCACCCCACACACACTTAGAATGACCCCATGCTTGGTTCAGTGTGGTACTGTCACCATCTTGAAATACTTAATGCTTTTTGAGCAAGGAGTCCATCATTTTCATTTTGTATTGTGTTTTAGTTTGCTAATGCTACCAGAAATGGGTTGGCTTTTATAAAGGGGGTTTATTAAGTTACAAGTTTACAGTTCTGAGCCCATAAAAATGTCCAACTAAGGCATCCAGAAAAAGATACCTTGACTCAAGAAAGGCCAATCTGGGAAGGCTGGCTTCTGCTGGTCCTTTTGCTGTTTCAAACAGCTTTTCTGGGGGCTTTTTCTTTCTGTTTTGCCAAACATCCCTGTCTGTGTCCACTCTGAAGCTTTTTCCAAAATGGCTCCCTCTTAAAAGACTCCAATAAGTGACACACCTTGAATGGGCAGAGACACATCTCCATGGAAACAACTTAATAAAAAATATTCCACCCGGCAATATTGAATCAGGATTAAAGAACATGGCTTTTCTGGGGTACACAACAGTTTCTAACCAGTACATACTAGGTCCTGCAAATTATTAGCCAGGCTTGCTTGGAGAGCTTGTCAAAACCCAGATCACTGGGCCTACCTCCAGATTCAGTGGATCTGGAGGATGGATCCCAAGAATTAGCATTTCTAACACACTCCCAGGTCATGTTGGTGTGGCTGGTCCAGGGACTTTGAAATCCACTGATTAAGACATGGCTGTGAACCCTAGGTGTACACTGGAACCACCTGGGGAACTTAAAGACACTGCCTGGGCTCTACCTTTGCTTAAAGGAATGGAATGTCTAAGCGTGCATTTCCTGGCATCAGTCTGTTTAAAAAGCTCACCAGGAAATTCTAATGTGCAGCCAGGCCTGAGAACCACTGGGTTAGGGCAGAGAATTCTGAACATCCCTCATGAGAAGAAACACATCATATGGGCATTAGTTATCCATATAAACACCTAGACCCCATCCCAGACCTAGTGCTTTGGGGAATCTCCAGAGAGAGATCCGGGAAGCTGTATGGTCAACCATCATCTCAGATGATTCCTATCCTGGGGCAATATGGGAAAAACAGATCTGAATAATTTTTTCTGAAATACCTTAGGTCTTGTTAAGCAGCACATTCTGATTAGCAGTCAGAGGTGAGGCCTAAGAATTTGCATTTCTCACCTGCTTATGCAGCTAGTCCAGGGCCACACTTGGAGTAGCTTGGTCTAGGGGAGGGGAATAAGAAGGTGAGTGGGGGGCTGAATTTTGATGAAGTAACCCCCAGCTGTCCAGTCCAAAAAGAAGTTGGGAAAAAGACAACGTGCCCCAGGATCTGATGGTGTCTGAAGTGTTCATTTCATTCCATGTGTGAGACATCATTCTCAAAGCGGGGTCTGAAGAGCTCCCGCAGGACGCTCCCTCATTCTGCAGTATCGCCTCTTAAACCCCAGGTGTGCAGAGGCGATACTCATCTTTTTTGGCTCAACCCATCAGAACATGGCCTGAAGGGCGAGAAATATGGCTTCTGCTCCTGGCTCTGTCATCTGTTGGCTGCAAGGGTCTGGACAAGGGCCGTTCGCCATCAGACTCTCCGTGTCCTCAGTGGCAAGATGAGCGTAATGCCTATTCGATCTACTTCCAGGATACTTGCGGACCTCACAACATGAAAGCAAAATTCCACTCCAAATATTGTTCCTTTGATTTCTTCACATTGGCAGCTTCTCTGTTATCCTCTACCCAATTTTTCTACATCTTCCAGATAAGACAGACTGAGATGTGGCATGCTTCCTGTCCCTGAATGCCTTCCTTTCAATCAATCCACACATTTTTATTGAGCTCCTCAGGATCTTATCAGGTAGGTGGACCGAAAACACAGACAGGGGAGAGGCAGTGAAGGATAAATGATGAGCATATGGCACAGAGACTGGGTTCTTTAAGAGAATTCTCTGGGCTGTGGGTGCCAGGGAGTGCTTCCCCAGGAGTGTGGGGAGATGGCACCAAGCTGGAGATGACCATCTCATGAACAGGTAAGCTGTACTTGAAGGTCAGCCTGGAGCCAGGCCTGTCAGATATGATGGTGCAATAGGTCATCACACAGTCTTTTAGAGCCGCAAGGCTTCTAAACCAGCCCAGTCCCGTCAGAGATGGGGAAACTGAGGCTCTGAGTGAGGAAACATATCAATGTAGCCTCTTTCAGACGCAGGTAACAGAAACAGCAGTCCCGAGGAAGGCTGAAGCTCAGCCTAAGTTGGAGATGGTGTTTGGCAGTGGAGAGGACAAGCACCTAGCACCTGTAGGCAAAACAGCTGCCAGCAAACCTCCTTTGCCAGCACACTGTCATAAATGAATCTTTAATTTCCACTGCTGGGTCTGTGGCACAGCTAATCACGACCACTAATTGCTACGACAAGCTTCTCCCTTCTTTTTATGTTTCCATATTAGCCTGTTTAGTATGCTTTGTGTCTGTTTATTTTATGGCCGGAAATACTTTTAATAGCCTTGTAAATTGAAAATGGACTTTACTAGCATCTGACTTTACCAGGGTTTTACAACCATTCAATTAATGGTATCAGTAATCTTCCTTCATAATTAGGTGGTTAGTAGCTTTGTCAGGCATTGCTGTTAACTAAATCAGTCCTCAGCACCCACCTAATCCTATTTTGAGGGGTGCCAAATAGGAAACTCACAAGCTTGGGGGCTGCCAGGATGGAGTGCCCCGATTAGCTGGCTGTAAATCCGCCTGCAAATATATGGTTTATTATGGTGATAACGGGCATTTGTAGCTTACATAAATCTGAGCATTCCTGCTGACAGAGGAGAAATGGTTTTCCTTGGTTGCTAGGAAATAGAGTTAGTTCCTGGGTCTCATATGCTTCATTGCCTTCTCTCAGCAGCTGATGGATTCTCTACACGAGGGGAGAGCAGCCGCTAACCACCCCCGGAGCGAAGGTAGGGAGCACCAAATCCCACTCCCCTGGCGCGCGTACCCGTGCAGCTCTCCCCCATGTAAGCCAGAGCTTTTGGGTAAAAGGCAAACGGGGGATGAAGCTAGGATGTGCTGCAGTGATGATCTGAAGGCTGATTTTTAATGTCTGAAAACAATCACAATCTCTCATATGCCCAAGAATTTCTGCCAACTGTCATCCTTTGAAAGGAGACAGATTGTCTTAAGTGCACCGAGAAATTGGCAACTGATAAGATGTCACCCAAGTGGTCCTATTTTCATATCGGCAGCACTTAAATCCCCCAAATGTATTCCAGTATTTAACAAAAAGTTAAATAAATGTTCCTGGTTAGAAATAGTTCAGCGATCCAAATATTTTTCCATAATTGAAAAAGAAAAAAAAAAGACTAATTTCATAAAGCAGGCACGTTTGAGTAAAACTTCAGTAAATTATCCAATTAGGTTTGTGACATGCTGCTGAGTGTCCAGATAGTGGATTTTGAACACTGGTTAATCCTGTTACTCCATTTAAGAAAATCTGTATGACTTCCAGCTTTCTAAGACTTCAAAATTCTTGAAATCGATCTGAGTCGGAAGTTCCTGAGACATCAAGAGAAACACACTTGAACTTTGAAAAATAGGGTCTAATGGGAACAGGAAAAAGGACAGAGACCTATTTAAACCAAAAGCAGATGGGTGCATTAAATGACTTTAGTCAAGCAGTCAGTATTATAGGAAGGACATACAACCCAAGTTTTGATGCTGCCACTGCCACTATTAGCTGTGTAATCCTGAGCAACTTATTTACCCTCTCTGGTCTCTTTTCTTCCTTATAAAATGTGGATAAGATCCCTTCACAGAATTGGGAGAATTCAAGGAGATCACATAATTCACAGCACTTGCCCGAACCAGACTTCACTCCTGCAATTCAGTTCAGCAGTTGCCAAGTTCTGCAGAAGACACAAACATAAGGCCTTATTCTCAAGGTGCCTTCAGTCTACTGGACTTTTTACCTCCTTAAAAAAATGTCTCAGTGAAATTATCAAATCTGTTGGAGTCCGTGAAACTTCTGTCACGTGGGCCTCCTAAATTTCCTCTAAAAGGCATAAATGCAGTGCGACTAAAGCAAACATAAAAGAAGGAATTAACTCAGTGATTGAGGGGGCCTAAAAGAAAGTGATTTAAGTTGTAAGCAGTTGGCAGGTATTTATGCAGGCCTAGCAAAGCAAGCATCATATTGGTGGACACAACCATTTCCATCTCTAGACTGTTCACTCATAGAGGAAAAATCACTCTTTCATGCTTACTGCACGGTCAACGAAAACCAGCAAAACCATCCTGCAAGTTTATAAGGAACTAAGGAAGGTTAGAAAGGCTGGGAGGAAGCTTGGAGAGGTGGACTGGAATCAGAATATAAAGGACCTTGTAAGTCACTTTACTGGGTTGGACTTTATCCTCAGGGCAAAGGAAAAGCAATAAGGAGGGTGAGATGGATGATTAATAAGGTCAGACATGTGAGAATGTGACAGAATGGGATGCAAAGGCCACGTTGGGCAAACAGTTCAGGCCTGAGGGTGTGAACAGCGAGGAAGTGTACCCGAGTCCATCTTTTTATAAGGTGTCTGCTGCGTGGGGTGCGGGCGATAGCTGAAAGCACCCGGCAAGTACAGACAGCCATGGGCTGAGGGAGAACCGCCTGCAAAACCGTGATGGCTACTCAGCCGTGTCAAGCTGAACAGAAGAATGAGGCTGTATACCCGTAATTTATGTACCTGTTTGAACCCTGGGTTTGCAAATCAATTTAGTTCCTGGCCAACGGCCTGAGCACGTGTGTTGGCTGGAGAACTGCCACAGAGGCCAGCCAGAGTGGAAATGAAGAATGGATGTCCTTTGTGGTCGCTTTGGGGAGAAAAACTACTCCCACCACCATCCCCATGGCACCCCCAGCGCTCACCCAGGAGGTGACATGGAGCAAGACTTCTTGGGACAGAGCTCAGTTCCCCTCAAGTTGCCTTATCTTTATCCAAGGTCACATTTAGACAAGTTCTGTGAACTTGGGCAAATTCATCTCGCTGAAGCCTCGGTTTCCTCATTGTTAAAAGGAAATGATGAAACTACCTACCTTGTAAGGCTGACATGAGGATTAAATAACTCAGTATATATGTAAAACAATTAGAACGGAGCCTGGCACCTAGTAAGAACTCGTTCAGGGTTAGCGGCTGTGGTTCTTACTGGTATTCTATTCCAGGGACTTATTTCCACAATCATTTAGGGACCCGCCTGCCATGGGCTAGATGTCAGGGTTTCAGAGATAAATAACACACAATCTCCACCCTCCAAGGGTCCTCAGATATTTTCATTTTAAACTAGAGCCTTAAATAATTTAACCCAAAAAACTAGAGAGGAAATTTGAGACTTTCTTGTGTCTTAGTGCACTCAAGGAGTTTTTATGTAAGGAGACTTTTAGACAGGCAGTTGCTGCTTTTTCCTCTCCCCGAATGCCAAGAATTTCACCTTATCCTCCCAGCAAGCCAATGGGGTAGGAACTATTTATTACCAATAGCATTTTAGATGGAAGGAAAACTGCTCTTTGTCACACAACTAAGTAGGGCTTGAACCTTGGATTCCCCAACCTCAGAGCAGAGGTTCTTACCTACTGTGTTGAATTATTTCTTGGGGTGATAAGATATGGCTGGCTGCCCAGGCAAATAGAAGCTGGCATAAGTTGCATCACAACTGACTAAAGAAGGTATTTTTGAGAGCAGCAACTAAGACAAACAGGAGAGGACAAGCCAGAGAAAATATTAACACCCTCCATAAATGTAAAGGATTCTGTCTGGAGAAAAGACGACACTGAAATAATTTCTCCGGCTACAGTACCGTGAGCATACCCATTGGAGACAGGCCATTCTGATCTCTGGGACCTGGAGTTCACGCAGGTTACTACCTTTGGCGGGCCCTGGAACTAATACAGCATGGGGACAACTTCTCGCCAAATACCAAATGGAATGAAATGTTCTCCCCTACAACTCGCTGGCCAGCTTCACTTCTGGGCAAGCAATGAACGGTAACAAAGCAAGACAGTTCAAAGCCTGAGCCCTGTGGGTTCCAGTTGGTTTCAACTAAAAGTATCACGCTCCCTGTAAGGGTGTTTGGAAATGTGCTGAAGCATTTTTGGTTGTCTCAATGACTGGGAGGTCCATTGGCATTTAGTGGACAAGGGCTAGGGTGGCATATGGGTCCCACACAAAGGACTGTCCCACGCTGGATGCCCGGAGAAACCATGGTAGTAGTTCTCGGTCCCAAACCCTCTATTGCCATGAGACTGTGGGTGGCCAGACAAAGCCTAGCCCTCATTGTAAGGGTGGGAATGGTGAAGCACAGCCATCTTCCCACAACTCCTGAAACCACTTTCAGTTGGAGTGAGATAAACTTTCCATTTAGCCCCTTCGGGAGGTCTGTTAAGAGCCATTTGAAATCTGCAGAAAGGGGAAGTTACTTCTGTTTCTTCTGCGGGCGAAGTCAGGAGCTCAGGCTAAAAAGCACATAACAGGAGGCCTCAGCCACAAAACCAAATCCAGACCTTTTAAGAGAGGGGCACTAAAAGCAAAAAGGCAAACCCAGAGAATTCTTTACCCACAAATGGAGTGAAATGCCGTTAGTGAAAATTCCGATAGTTTTTCAGCACATCGCGGTGGCATGGCTATCTGAAAATCTAGCCCTGAGCTGCTCGCTTGCTTTATGGTTATTGAGAAACTTCAAATGATTCATTTAAGAGCTTTCATTGTGGGATTCTGTGAAGTTTGCGTTTGAGGAGAACGGGGTTTGGAAGGGAGTCCTTCCAAAATCAGTGGCTAGTAATGTCTTTTGAAAGCTCCTGCCAACCTCCCACAAATAGGGAAAGGGGACCTTTCCGTCTTCCTGGCTGATCTTTGTATCCTATGAATGAATCTTATCAATGAAACACAAGATTCCACACGAAGAGAAGGAGTTCTTTTCTCTTTTACAAGCCCATGCTGCAAGATTCTATTTTAAGATCCTTGGGTTGTCTACTTTTATCAGTCAGAATCCTTTCAGTTCAAATAATGGAAACCTCATTCAAACTGACTTCAGCAATAAAAAGAATAAACCATCATAGGTCACGGGCAAACAGGAGGTAGCTGTCTTTAGGCAGATCTGTATCCAGGTGCTTCAGCCACATCATCAGTAGAGATCAGCCCCTTTCTGCCTCTCTCCATCCCTCGACTTTAATGCCATCTATACTGCTTTCATTCCCAGAGCAGCTGTTTCCTTGTGGAAGAAGATGCAAGGTGCTGCTGGGTGCTCCAGGTTTCATGTGGCTCCATCCTCACGTTCTCAGGTGTGAGCGCATCCTTCCTAATAGTGCCAGCAAAAGATCCAAGGTGGTCTTTGATTAGTCAGACCCTGAGCCAATCACCATGACATTATCTGTGCCACATGTGCTCAGAGAGGGTCAGCTCCACTTAGAACTCAAAACCCAACATGGGGAGGGGAGAAGATGCTGTCAGGGTCTCACCCCTAAGCCCTGGGCACTTGCCTTCCCCTGGTGGGAGCACCTGTGACTCTGCCACGGTGGGGCCTTCCACTGGAAAAAGGAACATGCTGGTCCAGGCACAAGGCAGGCCAGAGCTGGTGAGAAATACCCCAGTCTCCTCCCCTGCCCCTCCCTTGGGCGGTATAACCCTGAGGTGTTCCATACTGTTCAGACAGCCCCAGCAGGACTGAACTCCAGCTGCCCACGGTGGTAACCTGATCCTTATCATGTACTTTATCTGCTTCTGCCCCTTCCCCATCTCACTTCCCCTCTCCCCTACTGGTGTATCTTGCAGTCACCTTCCCAAAGATACTCAAGTCCAAGTTTTCAGTATCTTCTTCTAAAACTAAAGCAGGGATACTGGAGACTCAAAAACATTTATACTCACCTGGCTGTCTGTAGGAGGGCCCTACCCTCCTAGAGATGTACTTCTTACCCTAGTGTTAGGGGTTCACATGTGCTTTAAAATAGACATTTATATTAGTCCAGGACTCCTGACAAGCAGATGCCAAGATGGAATCAAATGTACAGGATTTTATTGCAGAAAACACTTGTGAGGGAAAATAGAGAAGGAGATGGGAAAGGCTGGGAGAGCCAGCACACTGCAATGCAGGGCTGACCCTGGGGCCAGAGGCAGGGAAGGAAGGCTGGGTGGGTGGAGCTTCCTAGACTGCTGTGCAAACAAAGAAATGGTCTACAAGGGCTAGAGCCCAGGAATAGGTCTGCCCTTGTATCTCTGCTCAGTCCCTGGCTGGGAGCAGCCCGTGGGAAGGGTGGCCTGGGTGCAAATGCAGAGATAGATTCTGGAGCACAGTGGCTGGGCCCCTTGCGCAATTATGATCCCTAAAGTCCGGGAGACGCATTCTTGTGGCCGCCACATGTTATTAAAAAATTCATGCAAATTCTGATAAGATGCTTTGCGTCACCTTTCTGAGCCTCAGAAAGCTGGCTATGGGGACCAAATAAGAGCATGTCCTTGAAAGCCAGTACTTCACAAAATATAAAACATGCCTGTGGGACGCAAGCCCTAGGAGGTTTGCAGCATTAATGTACCTTTGACAGAGAATTCTAGTCAATTGGTGCAAAGCTGTCAGTGCACAAAGCCTTCTTTGCATTCAATGACCCCTGACCTGCTACAGGTCATAAGGTAGAACCCATTCTGAGTGCAAAAAAAAAAGAAATCTGCGTGTGTGTGTGTGTGAGTGTGTGTGTGTTTCATTAGCACCTCTTAGAACAATATGCATTTGAAAGTAAATTTGATGATTTGATGATTTTTAAAGGTTCTAGAAACTGTTTCAACCCCTCCCCCCCATGACATTATGTGCATTTTTTAAGAAGCAGAGTTGCCATCCTTTGCTAAAGGGAAGTGGGGTGAGGGTGGGGAGTATTAAGGAATGAGTCTTCCTGCCTTTTATTAGAAGCCTGTGCTTCCTGCCTGCAGAGCACTCCTCTCAAACCTGCCTGGGTGGTCCCATAAATGGTGTTTATGAATTGAATTGTGTCCCCTAAAATACTGGTTCAGGTCCTCACCCCTCATTCTGTGAATGCGATCATGTGATCCTATTTGGAAATAGGGTCTTTTTAGATGTCATCAGTTAAGAGGAGGCCGAATGCAGTAAGACCGGTGGTCTTGTTGGAGAGGAAATTTGGATACAGTCGGTACTAGACAGACAGTGAGAGGTGGTTATGTAGAGGAGACTGAGCTATGCCACAAGCCAAAGGATGCCGGCAGCTGCCTGCAAGGCCCCTCCAGGAGCCCACAGACTTGAGAGGAAGCCCAGCTCTGCCGACACCTCGATTCAGACCTCTGTCCTCCACAGCTGTGAGCCAGTACATTTCCGTTGTTCTAAGCCACCCGGTTTTGTGGTGCTTGGTTCCAGCATCCCCAGCAAACTAAGATAATTGGTCAGAGAGCCTAGATGAGGGGTCTGCAAACTACAGCCCACATTTTCCTGGAACCCGGCCACACTCATTTGTTTACATGTTGTCTACACTCTGGCGCTGCTTTTGTGCTACAACCAGCTGTGGCTGAGTTGCCTGAGGTGTTTACTATCTAACACTTAAAGAAAAAGTTTGCTGAACCCTGACCCAGATTGCTTCAGGAGGCATCCCTGACAAAGAGAGTGAGAGAATATCTATGTCTATATTCAATGGATGACAACGTCCACAGCAATCCAATGAGGCTGGCATTAAATGTGAGGAAATTGAGGCATAGCAAGTAACACGAATTGCTCAAGGCTGTGGAGACACACGGCAGCAGTCTCTGACTCCGAATTCTAGGCTTCCCAACTTTATGCCACTTGCGGTAGCCACTGTGTCACCCAGAGGTCTCTCCCTGAACAGTCTTTAATACGGAAGTTCTCTGGATAGTACATAACATTGGAATCAGAGCACCTTCAACTCTAAGAAAAGCAGTGTGTTTGCCACACAGACAAGGCTCCAAAAACATCTGTGTGCAATCACATCATGTCCACACTGCAAACCCTTCAAGTAGAAGTGTTGGAGCTGGGACTCATAAGTAAAGGTTGTGTGTGATGAGGGCTGTTTCTAGAAAACATTGTGAAGTATATAAAGTTTGCCTTAAAGGTCCCCATCTTCCCTTTTGACAGTTCCCGCAAATGACTTACTATTCCTGGGTCTCGGTTTTCTCTTCTGTCAAATGGGGATAACCAGAGTCCCCAGCTCAAAGGGTTGTTCAGAAGATAAAATGGCATTGTCTCTGGAGGGCCCTGCCGTGTGCCTGGAGCTCCTTCAGAACTCAGCTGCCCTTGGCAATGCCCACCTGGACTTGGCTTTATATCAGAAATTTCCCCAAGGTTAGTGTGTTTTCTTCTGAAGCAAAACTTACCAGTCCTGTGTTCCGTTTCCGAAAACTTTGATCTATCTTCCACAAGCTATTCCTGGGGAGAGAGGCGGAAGAAGGTACACTGATGGTTTCGGAAGGCATGCTCTTCTCCTGGGGAAGACATCTGATAATATATGTAGACCCGAAAGTTCCACCTGTTGCTCTAAACCAAAATGTCTCAGAGATCATCCACATCTCTTCCTCCTTAAGCAGCTCTTTCCCAGTGGTGCCTCTCCCTGGCCACGGCATTCAGCCCCTCACCAGCACTTGCTGCTCCCCTCTGCCTGCACCCCTCCCTCATTCCCACAGGCCCTCCCTCATTGGGACCATGCATTGCTGTCACTAGGACTCTCGGGATCATTTCCTACCTAGTCCCCTGCCTCCCATTTCCTTCGCTCACGCATTAACCTGACCCAGAGCTGTCCGGTGCAACTCTGGCTGTGTCCTTCCTTCCTATGCAAAAATCTTCACGGTGCTCCAGGGTGAAAGCCCAAACACCTGGGCTGGCCACTAAAGTCTCTATGCCATAGCCCAGCTTTTCCCTAGAGCCTTAACTTCAGTTACCAGACATTTGATCACCAGCCAGAATCACTGACCCATCAGGATGGACTGCAGTGGGGACAGGCATTAACCCTTTAGTTTCTGGTTCATGGAAAGGTCTGGGCGCAGGGGTGAGGTGGGGTGGAGGTGGGGGTGCGGCTTGGAGCAATGGCTCTACCGGCCAGTAGGGCACATTTCAACAGGTGATGAACACGAGGCCTCCTGGGGCAGGTCCCTCAACATACCCTTCATTCTCCTGTCTGTATTTGCAAAATCCAGCCCTTTCTTCACAGACCATCTTAACTGCCACTCTTCCACTAAGTGCCATTTGGAAGTCACCTCTGTTTATTACTCTGAATTCCCACAGGGCTTTCCTGAAGTGCCTGTGTTAGGACAGAGAACTTTTACATCACATTAAGGGTCTCAGCCTACATGCGTTCCTCCCCTCCCAAGGCTATAACTTAGATTTGCAAACTGGCAATTCCCAGACTCCACTTAGCGTCTGTTAAACCTGAATGTTGTTTTTTTTTTGCTTTGTTTTGTTTTGTTTTAGTGGGAACTTTCAGATGTCAAAACTCCATTTCTGGGTTCTCTTGAAGCATAGGAAAATCTGGCGATACTGGGCCCGTCCGCTGGAGTAGCTACAACGGCGACACAGCCAGCCTTCCCCAGCCCCCAGCCCCCCGAGGACCCAGCTCTCTCCACCACACCACAATTCCTGCCTGGCCTATTTCGCCTCTTTGGGCTTCCTGCCTCCGAGTCTGCAGTCCCGCTGTAAAAAGTTTGAGGGAGGAACGCATCCCTGATTTACCTTTGTATGGTATGCTTAAAGCATGGACTTTAAACCCAAACTGCTTAGCGTCCCGCTGAGCTGTGATGCTCACGACTTATGACAAGTAGCTTAACCGCTTAGTGATTCAGTTTTCTCTCCTGTAAAATGGGAACGATAATATTGTAGTACCTATTTCATAGGATTCTCATGGTGATCAAATAAGTTGATACATATAAAGAACTTAAAATAGTGCCTGGTAGATAGGAATCCATCAAAATGTCAGCTTTAAGTAATGGCGAGAGGGGCGATAGAACATTCCTCCCATGATATAGCACACCTACTACGTAAGCAAACACACTTGGTGAATAAATGAAGAAGTTAAATCATATTCCAAGAGCCTCCTTGAAACTTTGGGCTAATCGGGTGCAGGCCCAGTGTGATGGAATTCCTATCAAAAGAGGGTAGCCTGGCTGAAATATTTGAGGGACTACTGAGCATTATGGGGCTCTTCACCTGGGGCCTATGAGCTGCATTTTGCATGTACCCAAGAAAAAAACAATGGGTTCAATGGTGGAGACTGAATGCTAATTTATCCAAGTGCGCAGCCTCAAAGTATCAATAAGATTGTCTGAATTCCAGCCAGTGGCTAGTCCACAATTTCTAACAGAGGCACCTGGGGCGAGATGGCAGAAGGGAAGGGGATGGCTTGGGGCCCTGATTGGGAAGTGGTTCTGCAGAGAAGCTCATTATTTTTAGTTAGAGCGTATGCTCATTTGGAATGGCTGGAGGAGGGTTAGTTGATAGAAATGATAGGGAATTAAAATTTCCTTCCTGCGCCAAACCAATTCTAGGTATAACTTTTGGTCTACACTGAAGACCATATTTGTTAAAGGAACTGCATTGTTGATGAAAATAATAGCCACATTCAAATGGAGGGAAAATACAGATATTAGACTTCTAGAAAGAGCCAGCTCTCCCCTCTGCCTCTCAAAAGGAAGGCATTATGGAGCATATTGTAGCCTTCTTGGCCCCTATCCCTGAACCTATGGTTAAGAATTATAATTAAAGAATGATTTGTATCCCTGTGTTGCATACTTTATGGATGACGTTCAGCTCAGAGGAAAGGTACACCGTAAGGGAAACTTTATCACCCTCACAAAAGTAACAGCTGGAAGAGATTTTATAGCCTTTCTCATTAAGGTAGATGGTTTTTTTTCCTCTCTTCTTTTCTTTTCTGGATTTCTTTCAGGACTGACCTTAGGGAGAATGATGTCAGTGGGCCCACATCTTAGGGCCCACAGACCTCCTCCCAACAAGACCCCAGAACCCTGTCTAGAACTGAGCGGCCAAGAGTCGGGTGCCTTCATCGGCTGGCCACAATTCAATCCTGAGTTAGAGGAAAGGTGAGTGATGACGATTTTGAAAGCTGAAGTCTGGCGTAGTCCTAAATTCACGTGATAACAAGTTCCCAGTCCCAAATTTGGAAACTCTCCAAGGAAACTTCTCTCCAGAGCATCAAAGGAAGCCAAGAGAGATTACAACATCTGGGACCGCTGCTGAACATTTGAAGGAGGTGATGATTGGTTAGGCAAGTGATTTACTAGTGACCCGCAGGGAAAGCCAAGCCAAACAGAGAAGCGGGTCAGGGCTGTTCATAGGCATCATAACTGGCCCTGGGCCAAGACCAGATACCTGAAAGTGAAGTAAAAGAAAAGAAGTTCTGGTTTCAGCTGTGCTACTAGTTGTCTATGTGGCCTTATGTGAGCCACTTCTTTGGACCTTGCTTCCTTCCTCGTTAGCGTTAGGGGGAGGTTAGGTTATCAATCTCCAGGCTGGGAAGTTTGGTCTGTGAAGGAGCTTAGGTGAGACAACAAGGAAGCCAGGGAATGGTGTTGACCGTGGCTCTTCAAAAGGTATGTGGGTCCTGGCTAAGGGAGCGCTCTCTGAAAGCCCTGTCCTGGGTAACGTGCCTCTGTGTCTAACCCAGCCGATGGCCTGGAGGATGCCCAAAGTCATTTTCTGCTCTAAAATTCTGAGTGTCTGTGGTCCTTAAATGGGTCCAGTAAAGACATAATGATACCCTTGTCTTAAACATAGAGGAACTGGGAGTATAGACTGTTTTTAAAGTATGGGCTTTGGGGCAACCTGGGTTTGAGTCCCCTGCTCCATCACTAATTAGCGGTCCACATTCTCTCATTCGCACTTCCAAAAGCCAACATCTTTGAACGCCAAACATTTTTCTGAAGGATTACAGAAAACTCATTTCGTGGCAAAAACAAACAAATAAACAGACAAACCCTGACCTGTACTATTTAAAGATATTTATACCAGGGCTTGGCAAACTTTTTCTGTAAAGGGCCAGAGTAAGAATTATAGGCTTTGCAGGCCATAGGATCTCTGTGACGGTGACTCATGCTGCCATTATAGCAAGAAAGCAGCCAGAGGCCATCAATGAAGGGTAGATGCAACTATGTTCCAATAAAACTTGATTTACGAAAAGAAGCAGTGGGCTGGATTCAGTCTGCAGGCTGTTTGCTTACCCCTGGTGAATGCTATTTAGCGTGAATATCCATACGCTTTGCTGCAAAATGTTAATAATCCTGACTTTGGGGTTCTCTCCCAAATACCTCTGGGGTTGTGGTAGTCAGAATAATGGCCCCCCAAAGATGAATATGTCCCTTTACATGGTAAAAAGCACTTTGCAGATGTGATTAGATCAGGGATCTTGCAATAGAGAAGTTATCCTGCATTACCCAGGAGGACCCAGTGGAATCACAAAGGTCCTTACAAGGGGAGCCAGGAGGACCAGAGAGAGAAGGAGATGTGATGGCAGAAGGGGAGGTCAGGTGCTACGCTGCTGGCTTTGAAGATAGAAGAAGTGGACATATGCAGGTGGCCACTGGAAACTAGAAAAGGCAAGAATCAGATTCTCCTCTAGAGCCTCTAGAAGACACGCAGACTCCTGGACAGCTCAATTCTAGACTTCTGGCCTCCAGAACGGTAAGAAAATAAATTGGTGTTGTTTGAAGCCACTAAATTTGTGGTGATCTGTCACAGTAGCAACAGAAAATGAATACAGGGGTGTAGCGTAATGCACAATACATGTATAAAATTTCCTTTCTAAAATTCAAAATTGATGAATATGAAAGCTCCTGCCCCAAGAGTTTCACACAGGGCTTTCGGACTTAGGATCTTGAGTTAGCTCTTTCAGCAGCTAGTGGGGGTGAGGGTGGGAGGACAAAAGGCTTGGCTGTTTTTAAAAAGCTAAGAGCTGAGAGCCAGACTTCTAAGTTGAGGGAATCAAGGTGAGTATATCAAAATAATTTGCTTAAGTCACAAGAAATGCCTAGATTTCCAAACTCTGGGTGGAGTTGAGATTTATTGTGAATTTTAAAAAGTGAAGTGCTGCTCACTTAGATTTTGAATTTATATAATTAACAAGTATTTGAAATTATAAATAAATTATAAATAAACCAATATATTTTCAGGGGGGTTATTAAAAATACAGAGGAATCCAATCAAATGATAAAAATGTGAGGATATGAAAAAATAAAGAGGAAACTCTTACTGACATTCTACCAATTAGATAAGTCTCACCTATAAACTTTTAATAAGCCCTCGAATGCGGTATTAATTGCTAATGGCCCAACTGTGATATATAATCATGTATCTTTAGTCTGGTAGCCAGGCTCCTGTTTTCTGTAGCTTTAACTGGCAGAGGTTTTACTGACTTTCTTGCCATCATAATTGAACATGCATCCACAGGTTCAAAGAGAAATTGGCGAGAAGAACTGAGCCAGTATTTAGAAACTTCTGGAAAGACCCGAGCAAAGAAGGTGAGAGGTTGCCTCAGCCGATCCAATCTTTTTCCAAAATAAACTAGAACAGGGGTTGGAAGAAGAGGGACCCATATAAAAATTCCAAATCCATGACGACTTAGAAGAGAACACCTTTAGGGAATAGTGACTTTTGAAAAGAAAATAATCGAAACATTTACTAGAAGCCCCTGGCTCTCCTGTAAGTTAATTTTCTGTATTCCAGAGACTCCAGGAACACTCACAGCCTGAGCATTTCCTACTGAGCTCTTTCCCTACTTGCTCTGTGCTGTAGGGTGCTGCCTGGCAGGAATCTCCTCCCCGCCTCCCTAGGGCTCTGGCTTCCTGTTGGGAGCACTGACAGGATACTTACTAGTCAGAGGCAGGAGAGGGAGGTCAGGAGAGTGCCTCCCCCACTCGCCTCCGGGAAGCAGCATGGGTCAGGCAGCCCTGTCCCCACAGCACTCTCCAGCTAGGCTCTGGGGCCCACTCCACCCCCTACCCCTTCTAGCTTAGGGGTGGTAACAACCCCAGGTAACTTCGTTTTTAGGTTTGCTAAATCTGCTGGAATGCCACACACCAGAAATGGGTTGGCTTCCACAAAGAGGATCCACCAGACTACAATTTACAGTTCCTGGGCCATGAAAATGTCCAAATTTAAGGCATCAACAGGATGCCACCTGGATTCTGAAGACGAACTGCCACCACCTGGGACACCTCTGTCACGTGGGAAGGTATATAGCTGGCTTCTGCTGGTCCCTCCCTCCCAGATTTCGCAGCCCTCAGCTCTTGGCTCCACTGGCTTCCTCTCTGAGCTTCTGTATGAATCCTCTCCTAGCATCCCCGGGAATCCCTCTCTCAGCTTTCTCTGGGTGTTTCTCTTTAGCTGTCCAGACCCTCTCTGTTCTTTATTCTCATGTAAAAGACTCCAGTAAAGGACCAAGTTCCACCTTCTATTGGGTGGGTCACATCTCCATTGAAACAACCTAATTAAAAGGTTCCACCTACAATAGGTTTGCACCTATAGGAATGGATTAAATTACATGGTCTTTTCTGGGGTATATAACAGCTTCAAGCCACCACACTGCACTATGCTTTTTGGTGTTCCTATGCCTTGCTCTCACTTTCAAAATAATCCCTTTATTAAACTCTCCCCAAGTTCCCAGATTTGAGTATTCCATTTGCTTCCTGTTGTGACCCTCACTGATGCAAATAATAATGAACATTTGTTAATCATTTATTGTAAGCTCTACAAGCACCTTCTCATTTAATGGCCCACCCCCCAGAATTCCATGAAGTAGGTGTTGTTATTTCACTTTACAGACAATAAATCAAAGACAGAGAAATTATAACTATACAGCTAGAAAATAACAAGCCAGATAGTTTGAACTCAAACACTGATTTTAACCACTAAAGCATCTCACCAAATCTCACCATTTCCACAATTTCCAGCCCCAAATAAAGTGGTGCAGATAGTCTAGAATCTGGACTACCCCTGATAAAGATGATCAGCATTTACTGCCAAAGATTTTCAGCTTTACTCACTCATAGCAGCATTTCTTCATCCTTTTCTCATAGGCTAATAAAAGTTATGAATCTGTGAGACCCATCAGTGCAAGAGTATATGTGGAGGGTGGGAGCTAGAGAAAGAGAATGAAAAAGCGCTAGACAGGCAGGTCAAGCTTAAATATCAAATCACTCGCAGCCAGCTTTAGTCTTAAATAAGGAGGTGGCAGAACGCACACAGTGAGGTCTGACCTTTGAAATCGAGAGCAAGCTTTTACAGACAGGATCTCAGCATTTGTCCCACAGAGTGAGAGGCTTATGTGCACTAGAGAATGAAATTTTTATCTGCCAAATTGGACTAGCCAGAGACTCTTTATCTTCAAACTGGTGGTTCTATAAAACTGTGGTCTCCACTTACTGCCATAATAGGTCTTTGTAGCCTCACATTTCCTTTTCAAAACGTCCTTGAATATCCTGCACATACATATGACCTTTAGACTCCATTTAGCAACTTCTTCAATCTGCCCCATTCCACTGGGATCTGTGTTGGAAAAGTGAAAACCACGGCCTCAGTTAGGCTTCTTTGTTGCAGGCAACTGAATCTAACTCTGGCCAACCTGAGCAAAGAGAAATTTATTGAAAGGATGTTGAGAGCTCATGGAATTTACAGAAGGCTTGCAGAATTTATGGAGGACGTGCTTGGGATGGATAAGCATCACGGAAGTGACAGAGTGTCAAGGAAGCAGAGAAAATAGCTACTGTCTGGTACCTGGAACAGTCACTTGAAAGTTCCCTGAATCTGCCATGAAAGACTTCTGACCAGTCTTCTTCTTGTCCTGTTCAAGACTCAGAGGGAAGGGAACGCACTTGAACGACTCAACTGAGATTTTATCCTCTCTCCTATCTTTCTTACCTCTTCCTGTTTCCCCTCCACCAACTGGAGTGGGAAAAGCAAGGACCTGGCTTTCTCATGGAAAGTGGTCAACAGGAATTGCTCTCTCCAGAAGATGCTGTTGGTGTCCATCCATATCCCCTTGACCTACCCTGGAAGCTGCCCCCAGGTTCAACCATATACAGACTGTTCACTCCCTGGCCGGTGGGCTACACTCAACTAACGAGGGACAAGATGAAAGACAAATAACCCAAGTGCTTTGTCCCCAAGAAGACAACTCTGAAGTGTGTTCCACCCCTTCTCTCAGAAGGCCCTCAGCACAACTGAGCCCAGGTGCCCATGGCATTAATTGTCAATAAGGGACACGGGCTTCCTCTCTTCCATGTCACACTCCTTGGATCATCTCTCAAGGCTTCCTGGGATCATCCTCCAAACAATCCTTGTCTAAAGTTCTGCTTTTAGGGGAAACCAAGTGGAGACATCTTAACCAGCTCTATGCAGGAGAAAGTCTAGCTCCTTGTAGGGAACTGGGCAACTATGTGGTAGAGAGAATGAATAATAAGTAATTACAACTGACTATATCCATTTACAAATATATCAACAATTTTTTTAAAGATTTTAAGAAGGGGAAAAATTATAGATGTTACTTATTAAAAGCTCTTCTTCTGCTACTTTGTTTTGAGATGAAGAGAAGATTCTCAAGTTGTATCATTGCCTTTTAGAAGTACACTTGTGTTAGCTGTCTACTGCTGTGTAACAAATTACCCCAAAACTTAGTGACTTAAAGCAACGATCATGGGCGGGCCACGGTGGCTCAGCAGGCAAGAATGCTTCGATTGGGTTCGATTCCCGGTGCCTGCCCATGTAAAAAAAAAAAAAAAAAAAAAAGCAACGATCATTTATTATTGCTCAGCTTCTGCAGGCTGGGAATTTGGATGGTGCTGGCTTGGGTCTCTCATGAGATTGCAGTTAAGACGTAAGCGCGGGCTGAAGTCACCCAGAGGCTGGGGAATCAGCTTCTAGGACGGCTCTCTCACACACCTGTTGGTGGGAGGCCTCAGTTCCTCATCACGTATACCTCTCTCAGGACTGCTGGAGGGTTCTCACGGCACCTAGCTGTTTGAGTGAGTGATCTGAGATGAGGATGAGGATGGAAGCTGCAATGTCATTTATGACCAGCTTTTCAAGTTGCAGTATTCCTTTTTCAGAATCCTGTTGGTACACAAGTCAGTCCTATTCAAAGTGGAAGAGGATAACATACTATAATATCAGGAGGTGTAAATATCAGGAGGTACAGAATGTTGGGGGCCCTTTTTAGAGGCGACCATCACAGGACACTTTCTTCTAAATTACTCAACTGTTTTGGAAGTCTTTATAAAACTGACCAATGAACATTTCCACTGTGGAGTTGAATCTCAAGCTCCTACCACATTTTGGTCTACAACTACATGCTTTAGGTTAGCAGTTCAATAGGTAGCCAGGTTGTTTGGGGGGAAATGAGGAACTGAGTGTGCTTCACTTCACTTGTACTTGTGATTCTGGCCTGGAGTCTGAAGATAACCATTTCTCCTGAGCTGGAACCAAAATCTGACTTGTGCTGGATGGACTTGTATTTGAATAGACAATCTCTCCCCTGCCAATTCTCCCCTTCCCCACCTCCAAGCAACCAGATCCTAAAGTTCTGCATGAAATAAATAAAAAAGGGGAAAATTCCTTTGTAAGCCCACCAGAAATTAATAAAAACAGAGACATATGCTGCAGAACCCAATCCAGAAATTCCAACTTAGCATAAAAAATATATAATATACCATCTTCACTGGTGCCAAGTTTTAAAAAGATGAGTACCTCTGCCAACCCAAATAAGAGGGAAGGCCAAATGAGTTAAAGTGCCAAGCACATTTTAGAACAACCCCTCACCCCACCAAACCATAAATCCAATGTAAATAAGGCCTGCAAATAAAGGCCTGGGGGATTACCTTTCATAGTGTGCCTTTTATTTGCCTAGAGCCCAGGGTGCCACATGTGGGATGTCGTAAATTATACTGACCGAGAGCTCCAAGAGAGAATAATATCATTACCTGAGAAATCAGCCCCTAAAACTAGACTATAACAGGGTATTTCTCTTCATGAGAAATGGAAATTACAGAGATATTTGGAAAAGCATTGAAATTTATACAATAGCAGTATCATATGCATTGATTGAAATAGTGGGTCATTTCATTGCAAATTTGTGTCATAAATACACTGATTCAAATGACAAAATGCCAGACATAAACAGCATTACAAGGCCCTTTCACTGAAATGTTCATTGTGTTCTCTCTGGTTCCCTAACTCAGTAACTGGCATTTGCAACCATGCAGTTGCTCAGGCCAAAAAACTGGAAGGTATCCTTGACATTTCTCATTCACATACTCATGCTCCATTTCTAATTTATCATCAAGCCTCATCTATTCTAGTGCTTTCTTAATTTTCACCCCAAGTCTCTCCATCTTTCCCCACCCACTCAGGTCTCTCTCCTGGAGAGCTGCAGTCACCTCCACACTGTTTCCCCTGCTTCTTGTCCTGCCTCTCCCCTGCATTTCTTAGCATTAGTTTCTGCTCTGAGTAACAGACAAACTCAGAGGTGTAAGAAATGTGAAGGTTAGCAATCCAGGGCTGGTATGGCATTCCTCAAAATCACCAGAGACCCAGCCCTTTACATTCTTGTTTTTCTATTGTTTAGCTTCCATTCCGTCATCTCTTGGCTAAAAATGACTGCTAGAGCTCTGTCCATAACATCTGCATTGCAGCTAGCAGGAGTGAGGGGAAGGATTGAAGGTCATGCCCCCTCCTTCAAAGGACACTTCCCAGAATTGTACACACAAAGCTTTACACTGAATTGTCCATAATTAGTCCAAGGCTAAGCTACTCTGTGGCGAACAGAATGTAGAAAGGCAAACATAAAGCAGGGAGTCATATAGAAGTCTGTTGCAATGTTCTAAGGGATGAGAGTGTTTTAGATAAAGGTGGTGGCAATAGTGATGCTGAGAAGTCATTAAACTCAAATCATATTTTGGATACAGAGCCAATAGGACTTGCTCATAAATTGGATGTGGGGTGTGATAAAATGAGAATTGGTCAGGAAAGCCCTAGGATTTTGGACTGGAATGCCATTCCATGGCAGGGGACTGGCTGGGGTGAAGTTGACCAATGGAAGGAAAAATTGAAATTTCTTTTCTGGATATGAGGAGCTAGCTGTGTTTAGCAGGCATTGAAGTAGAGATGTCAGGTAGGCAGTTGATATGGAAGTCTCATGTTCAGGAGCAAGGGCAAGGTTGGCGGTATTTTTTTTATATTCATGAGCATATGGAGGATATTGAAATCCACGGAACGGCATGAGATCACCTGTGGAAAATATATATAAAGAAAAGAGGATAGGCGGGGAAGGGAAGAAAGGAGAGGACAAGAGAAAGTGAAAAAAAGAGAAAAGGAAGGGAGAGGAGGGAAGAGGAGCTAAGGGCAAAACCTGGATGCATTCCAATATGTGCCAACTCTGGGACCAATGACATAGATCCCTGGAAAACTCAGTTCTCTCATCTCTAAAATGGGAGCATGTCAGGGAAAGTGCAATAGATACCATGCAGTACTGATAAATGGAAGACAGTCCTTGTTTCTGCATCAAGAGGTAAGTAATTAGAAACAGTCTATTAGTTTTATCCAGTAAGTTGGAATATTTTATAAGCAGCTATATTTATAAAAATAAATTGTGATTTGGTTGAGTTTAACATAACTCTGTTTTGTCCTTGCTTTGTTTGCTCATACTGGTTTAAATGTTCAGGCATAGCCCATGAAACACCATGTAAATGTAAAAATTGTTATAAAAATTGTTCATAAAATCACCTTCATAGTTGTATTGTTTTATGTAACATGAATTATCCCAAAATACCCCAGGGAAAGGATTTGTTAGACAAACATCTAAAAGTAGAGAAATTTTTTTTTTTAATTAGGTTCTTGTCACCAAATTAAAAAAAAAATTTCCTGCATAGCAGGATAAAAGCAATTAAAAAGAAAATGGCTAACTTTTTTTTGAGTACCTGCCACATATAGGTTACTGTAGTTATTACTTGATTCTTCCAACTCTTGTATGAAGTAGACATGAATGTTTGCAGGTTACGGAAGAAGAAACAGAAGCCCAAAGAGCTTGAGTAACTTGTCAAGCCAGAAAGTAGCAGAACTGGTTTGCAAACCTCAGACCTGAAGCCACCCATTTGACCTTTCATTCTATTGCTTCTTAATTATGATTTATGTTGCTTCCCATTGCTGCTGTAACAAATTATCACAAAT
This sequence comes from Myrmecophaga tridactyla, assembly GCA_004026745.1. Classification (NCBI taxonomy): domain Eukaryota; kingdom Metazoa; phylum Chordata; class Mammalia; order Pilosa; family Myrmecophagidae; genus Myrmecophaga; species Myrmecophaga tridactyla. The sequence continues at coordinate 42,969 of PVIY010004807.1, read as the reverse complement.
TTAGAGACTTCAAACAATGTAAATTTATGATCTTACAGTTTTGTAGTTCAAAAGTCCGAAAATGAGTCCTATGGGCTAAAATTGAGGCATTGGCAGGGCTGCGTTCCTTTTTGGAGGCTCTAAAGGAGAATATGTTCCTTGCTTTTTCTAGCTTCCCCAGGGAATTTACAGACTCACATAACTGGAAGTTCAAGTGTGAGTTCAGCTTCAAGTGTGGCTGGATCCAGGGTCTCAGATAATATTGTCAGTTTCATTAATTTCCCTTCTCTTTCCCTCTACTCCCTGGCTCTTAGCTCTCTGTGTGGCCTCATTTTATCCTCTTCTATATGCCGTCTTCTAGCAACTTGGGACAATTTCTGCCATCTAGTCATAATCCCAGTTTAGCAGGTCCAGTGGAAAACAGGATCCCTCTCTCCCAGTGAGAATATTGCCCTGTTGCTCCTCTGCCTATCACTAAACCCATCACTTTGGCTGGGTGGGATAAAGTGCTCGGTCACTGGCCACCCTGGGGCATGGCCCCAACCTTGCCTTGAGAAGACGTCAGGTCAGCTTCAGTGGGACCTGTGTTTTGAGTGGGGGGTCCCCAAAGGAACATGCCAAACAGACTAAAACCACAGTTGCTTAGAGTAGCATTTACCACTTCCCTTCACAGGACAGTGCTCTGGATTCCCAGAAGAGGCTCTGGAGTCAGGCAGGGTGAGCTCAGGACCCAATGCCCCTGATTCCTAGCTGGGAAAACTATTTAAGCTTTCTGAACCTCAGTTTCCTTAGCTCTAAAATAGAGATAATAATATTTACCTCCGAAGGGTGTTGAGAGTATACCAGGAGCTTCTGGACGTGGTCCCAGTGGGCAGTTCATTGGGAGCTCAGACACGCCTCTCATTGCTGGCACCCATCCTTAAGCAAAGCCAAGCTCCTTCCTGCATCATGCTCTGTAGCTTTCTGAGATGCTGCAGGAGTTTACTTGGCTAGTGAAAAAGGATAGGCCAGACAGCAGAGAGCTTACCACCCTTGGGGCAGCCTTCTACTGGTTGAAGTGAGAGCTGTGGATAAGTGCTTCAACCTCCTGGATTTTTGGGAGACATTTCTATGCTTCTCAGGGGACCCACTGTATCCAGCATGTGACTTAGAGCAGCAGACTTGAGAAGTCCCCTTCCAGTGTCCTTGTCTCATTCTCTGCCTCACTCTCCCCACTCCACATCCTCACTCCTGCTTCCTAGAATCACCTCCCAAAGGATTCACCAATGCCCAAATCCCTGTCTCAGGCTCTGGTTTCTGGGAAACTCAAACTTACACAGGAGCATCAAAAATCATAAGTCGGTTTAGCAAATGCCAAACAGGAATTTCAAAAATGCCCATTGTTATCATGATTTGTTTGGGGTCTAGAGTTCCCTGGCCCTGAGAAACCTTGCTTTTCAGGTGGGCCATCTCAGGGACCTGGCTGGTTCCCAAGGTGCTTGTTAAATCCACATGTAGATTGAGGTCACTTGGTTAAGCCTAAATTGGTTAAAAAAAAAAAAAGAGATGCCTGGAAGGGGTCAATTTCTTTCATCAGATCTGATGATGTTTCACCCTCCAAACTGTATAGAATTTGTGGTTTCTGAAATTATAAACTCAACACGTTGTTGATTTTCATGTCATTAGCAGAAGGAGAGAAAGGAAGGGGAAAATGCCTGCAAACAGCCAAGCACAATGACATGCTATTGCCATTGCATAGAAGGGTTTTTATTTTACCTTTCCAATGCTCATTTAGCTTTTATACAAACAGCTGTAGGCAAATGACCTTGTAACAGAAACATTTCTAAGATTTGCAATGAGACCGGCCTTCTGACATTAACTGAAGACAGAAGTACATGGTGAACTGAAAATGGCTCCAGGGTGTTCACAGACGTTCCTATAGCTGCTCCACACGTGCCATTGAATGTAACCCATTTACCATAAAGTATTTCCATCCAACATTTCTCCAGACACCGGGTCAAGAGTATTTTAAATTCAAATGCTCCAAATGGGGCTCAACTCACTATGTATTGATTGATGGTGAGCTATGCCTAGGTTCTCCTAAGTCCTCAATGAAGATCCAGATCTAAAGGGGGTAGCCAGGGACTCTGAGAGGTCATAAATAGAGGGAGTTGGCCACAGGGAACCATCTATTTCAAGATATCTTGAGAGAAGGAAAGGAAGAGCCAAGAGATTGGGAATCTTGAAACAGCACTTCTCCAACTCTCCTGGGAATTTTTGGTCTGGGGTGGCACCTGAGATTCAGTATTTCTAATAAGCTCCCAGGTGATACTGCCGGTTCCAGGATCACATTTTGAGTAGCAAGGCTTTAAAAAACAGAGCCCACGTCCTCAGACGTCTTGGACTGGAGGTCCAATCAAAGGTCAGCAACTTACTATTAAAATGCTTCTTTCAGATCATATTGATCTCTTCCCTTTTTCCTTTTGTCCTTTCACTGTATGACATGAATCAGTTTTGATTCTATTTGTAAGTTTTTCTTATTATTAAGAACCTACTATTTCTATTGCATTTTCTTTGGCAGTATGTAGGGATTCAATATCCTGGTTTTTCAACCCTCCTCAGGCACTGTGGGGTTCTGAGGGCCAGCAGATCCATTTCACTTACCTTGTTGCATGATGGTCAGTAGTTGATCTGTGTACGAAATAAGTGCATATGTGCTTTACAGAATAAAACGTATGAATTAAAAAAAAAAAAAAAAACAGAGCCCAACAAGGGGCTGGTAAATTGAGTCTGAGTGGTGAAGGTGTGTAGGATAGAAATTCAGTTCCAATGTTAGAAGCTCGTTAAACTCCTTCAAATCACCTCTCTGGCTGTGTGTGAGACAGAAATCAAGGTTGAAGGAGAAACAGAGAGAGGCTGCGAGAGAGACCAGGGAAAGAAAGCCTAGAAACAACTTGTGACTCACTTACTTCTTCAAAATCAGAGAACAGAGCTAATTTCTTCAGCTACTATCACGATTTCTGTACTGAGAGATGCTGCAATTAAATAAACACATTCCTAGAGACCATTTCCTAACTGCTATCAGCACCCAGCCCCTGTCAGCAAGGGATTCAAGAAATGTTAGTCCTGGAAGGGCTGCCTTCCAACCCCTCCAATTTTCCCCAAATGTAGGGTCTGTGAGGCAAACTTCAGGGGGATCAGACAACTGATGAAGGCCTTTCAGTTGAAACTATTTGCAGGAGGTCTCAACCCATCTACGATGGGGCATAAATAGGCATCAGCCGTGCTTCATGGATATGCTGACCCCCTCCCTATCCTGCTTCCTCGAATGCATAAGGATTCCTCAATGACTTTTAATCTCATTCTAGAACTTCTCCATCACTTCTGATCATTAAAACAGCCTAGCTTGAGATCTTAAGGTTTAGCCCTATTTATCTTTAAATTTGAATCCCATATATGATTTAAAGACTTGCCTACCCTTTCCCAGGGTGGTCTTTAGGTCCTGGGAGTGGCCACAAAGACCGTTCTTCCCTTTTATTCACCCCTCTGGTGATGAAGAGAGAGAAGGACCCTAGGCTGTCTTTTGTCTACTGTGGGAGCCAGGGGTGACAGCATTGCCATCTGCTTTCCCTTCCTGGTATCGCTCTCTCTGTGTCACCTGACAAGCTCTCTGTGTGGCAATTTCCAAATGCTCACTCTTGGCAAAGCCTATTTGTGGAGGTTTTTAAACACGCCCACAAGTTCTTTGGCACTCTTCTCATAGAAAGGTCTAGTTCCCCTCCCCTTCAATACAGGTTGGCCTTAGTGACACACTTGTAACAAACAGAATGTGGCAGAAGTTACACGGTGCAACTTCTAAGCCGGGTTAGAAAATGTGATCCCAATTCTGCCTGGCTCTCTTTCTCCTGGGACACTCCCCATGGGAAGCCAGCCCCAGGCTCTGAGGAAGCCCAGCAGCCACGTGGAAAGGCCACATGTAGGAATTCTGACCAGCAGCTCCAGCCCCAGCCAACAGATAAGGGAGCTACAACCCCTCATCCCAGGCCCCGGCCTTTGAGCCACTGAGCTGATAATGAGTAGATCAGAGACAAGTTATCCTTGCTAAGAACTGTCTAAAACTGCCAAACCTGATTGTTTTAAGCCACCAAGTCTTGGGGTGATTTGTTATGCAGCATTAGATAAGCAGAGCAAGAAGTGTTGGTTCTTTGGAGATTTCCCTGATCCAGGCTGACTGGTTCAGACTCATCTTCTTCCTTCCCCCATCTCCAGGTTCTCCTTCGGACCATCTACTTCACTTTTCTTGCTGCTGGGGTCCCTGGGCCCAGCATGCGGTCCTTTTGGTGGAAGCAGCCCATCTACCCTCCTTCCTGTCCACACGATCCATGGGAGACTGATGTGTCCCTGCTATACCCAAAAATGGGCCTGCAGGCTTCTTCACCTCTCTGAAAAGAACTTGTCTTATCACCTCCATCTCCTGCTTGCCCCTCTCTCCACACCTAGAAGCTTACACTTGACAACTTTGAGTCAAAAAGACAATCGCCTATTTTTGACTTGTTCCAATACCTTCAGTCTTATAGGAAGTAGGGTGGGCAAAGGAGAAAGATAAATGCTGCTCTACACACTGTATGGCCCCATAGGTTACTGCTTCCTTCCCTCTCTTCTAGGTTTCTCTCCATCCATGGAAAGTGGAGAGAGGGTACTGATGATAGCAGGCTATTAAAACACAACCTCCCACAATCCTTGCTGGAAATTGGATGTTCCCAGCAGCTCATGGTTCTCAACATTTGTATTGAAGAGCACATACCACCATGACTGCCATGTATGGCTATCCGGGTTGGGCATGGCACAACTCTTGGACACGGGCCAGCAAGGTTTTTTGTAAATGGCCAGATAGTAAATATTTTAGGCTTTGCAGACCACAGGGTCTCTGTCACAACTATTCAACTCTGCTGTTGTAGCACAAAAACAGGCTCTGATAATATATAAATGGATGGGAGTGGCTGTGTTTCAATAAAGCTTTATTTACAAAAATAGACATCAAGTATATTTGGCCTGAGGGCTGTAGCTTGCCAGCTTAGCACTATAAGATTCCATTCTCAAAGCTCAGCTATACAGCCCTGAATTGTGGCTTTGCTTAGCACCATCTTCTCTTTGGACTTAGATTCTGAGAAAATAGAAACCATCCCAGTGAGTGCCTAACACTTTGCTGGTGGATTACTTTTTAAAGAAGGCAGTAGACTCATCTGTGATGAGTCTGGAATCTTCTTTGCACTTTAGCCTGGGCTTTGGGAAAATTTTTGAGGGCTCTGCTCTTTCATTCTTTGAAAAGAAAGTTTTTGAGTACTTACAACAAGTCAGGCATTCTGCCAGGTGCTGTGAATTTAACTGAGCACAAGGCAGACACAATTCTTGACTTCATGAAACTTGCAGAAGAGTAAAGAGGCTACACACTCAACAAATAATTATAAGTGGGAGGAATGTAAGCTCAGGAGCTATTGGGGCTTTCACAGGAAGAGCTAAGCACATTTCAGGGGTCAGGAGAAAGCTGGGGTCTAAAGGATGAGGAGTCAGCCAAGCAAAAAGTTGGGGGACAAGTATTGCAGCCAGAGAGAGACCAGCATGTGCAGAGAGTGGATGAAATGTTCAAGGAAGCGTGAGGCTGACGACCTCTTATCCCATGGTTGTGCCTCTCTCCAGTTTACCTTTGACCTTACGCCGATAATCAAAACCAAGCTCACACCTGGCAACTCTCATCAAGCCTGCCTATCTGTATTACTTGATTGCACAAAGATTATAAACTTTTGAACTAGTTGCCAATATTGAGAATTCAAGAGACGTCCAGTAAGATCTGGCTCTCTGGTTTTTCTTTTGTATAAATCCCAGTATTTGGGACCAATTCCAATATGGTAACAACTGGCTTAGAGCTGCCAGCAGCTGCCCTCCCAGAAGGGACACATACTCCCCATTTTGTCCCAGTCCCTGTCATTCCTGAGTGCCTTATTCCAGGACTGATTCTCCCATTTACATTTTCCCTCCGGCTGATTTGAGTCTGTGACCTCTGCCCAGGTAAATCTTGTATGTCACAGAGAGAAGTGGATTCAAGACCGTGGGAACGGATTGGTTTATGGCAACCACATGCTCTAAAAAGAAATATTGACTGTGGTAGAGATTAATTATGCTTTCCTAGCAAATCCAGTCACCATAGCCAACTCTGCTGAATCCCCTGGTGTTACACTCCTGAAATCGCAATGCAAGTCAGACACCGAGAGAGGAAATTTCTCTCCGGTGCCTTTGTAGAAACCCTGCTGATATTTGAAGACTATAAAGAAAGCCTACCAAAAAAAGGGGTCTGAGCTATAGCTAGGCCTCAAAGGGTGCTTTTTTCTTATCAAATCAGGGCTCTTCCTTTCCAGAAAATCAATTCAGTGGTTTGGAGTCTATTCTCCAGAGGCAGGTTTTTTTCCAAGTATGTGCCAAAGATACTCAGATGATGCTGATGGATGCTTCATGAACACATAGTCCTAATGTTGGGGGAATCTGGTGTTTTCGGGTGCCTCCCCAGGAACTGACCTTGCCTAAGGGCTCAGGTGAGTGATCTATTAAGGGCACTCCCACGGGAGTCCTGCAGGGGAGTTGGGGAGCAGACAGGGAAGTGCACCAGGCAAGAGTGCACTCTCAGGCAAAGTCCCAGGGAGTGCTGCTTCAGCCTGGTCCTGCAGGGGAGATTCAGAGTCTAAATTAGGTCTCCGAAGTGCCCCAACTAGCAACCCATAGGTCACAGGTTAAGTGTTGCCCCTGGGGGAAAGTAAATTCTGAGACACTTCCTGCTCTGTGTGTGGGCAAATTAAGTTCAGTAGGCTGAAAGCAGGCTCAAGAACTGCAGGTGCTAGTGTCAGGCGGGAAGACACCTTTGTGATGGTTAATTTCACATGTCACCTTAGCTAGGTGATGGTGTCCAGTTGTTTGGTCAAATACTGGCGTGGATGTTACTGAGGAGGTATTTCATAGGTGGGGTTAACGTCTACAATCAGTTAGCTTTAAGTAAAGGAGATTGCCCTCAGCAAGGTGGGTGGGCCTCATCCAATCAGTTGGAGGTCTTAAAAGCCAGAACTGCTAGTTTTAGGAATTCTGCCTGGGGACTACACCCTCTGCTCTTTCCTGCCCTCCCCTAGACTTGCATTAAATTCTTCAACGTCTCTCCTCCCAGAATATGCAGCCTCTGAACTGCTGTATGGAATGCAGACTTGCTAGCCCCCACTATCATGGGACCCAATTCCTTACAATAAATCTCTTTTCACATACACATCCTGTTGGAGAACTCTGACTAATGCAACTCTGAAGCCAGGGGTGGGGCAAAAAACAGTGAAAATGGGTCTGAGGGGATCTGGGTGGAGCCCTGCCATTGCCTGAGACATCAGGCAACTCTGAATGATTTACAAAGTCAGAAATGTTTCTTGTCCGTAGAACTTTCAGCACCTTTGATGATAATGTATATTGTCATCTCTATGAAAAAGGATATGATATGTAGCAATTCCTTAACTCATCTGAGTATGAGACTCTCTTTATCTGTGCTTCCAGAGTTCCCAGTTTGGGGGAACACGGCTCTCAGGGGCCTGCATGGTGGGGAGTATTGATCTCAGCTGGACATAGTCCTGAAGTCTCTCGTGTTTTCAGTGTGCTTAGGCATACCTTGGGGAGCCCTCCAATCACACAGATTGTCAGAGATTCTAAGTTGGGCATTCTGGGCAGGGGCTCCCAGATTTGTATTTGTAACAGGCTCCTCAGAGATCACAGTTGTGGGTAGTTGTTTCAGTTTTCTAAGCTGCTTAAGCAAATACCATGAAATGGGTCAGGTTACAATGGGAATTTATTTACTTGCAGTTTTGAAAATGTCCAAGTCAAGTCATCGTCAAAGTGATGCTTTCTTCCTGAAGACTGTGGCATTCTGGAGCTGGCTGCTGGTGATTCTTGGCTCCTATGTCACACGGCAAAGCACATGGCAGCATCTCCTGCTCCCTTCCCTCTCTTCCAGGCTTAGCTTCTTTCCTCCTGAGCTTTCTGTCTGTCTGAATTTCATTCTCCTGTAAAGGACTCCAGTAGTAGGATTAAGACCCATCATGATTGAAGTGGCCCTTCCCTTAATGGAAATAACTGCATCAAAAGGTCTACTTACAATAATGCATACCCACTGGAAGGGGTTAAATTTAAGAAAATGTTTTTCTGGGGTACATACAGCATCAATCAACCATTGAGGTGCAGGGACAATGACATGCTGGCAAATGTTTAATGAGGGCTCAAGGCAGGCAGGAGGGCTGATTGGTAGCAATTGCCAATTTCCATGATGTAGGCACTCCCACATGGCCAATTCAAGCTATCAGCGTGACATCACTGAATGCAGAATTGGAAAGAGAGGCTCGGTACCATGCCATGGTGTAGCATTTTAGACACAGTCAATGCATATGACCCCAAGAGCACAGGAAAAAGTAAAAAGAAACAAAACGAATAGGAAGTGATGATTTTGAGTATTTTTTGTCCTTGTTTTTAATATAATTTATTTAATTGTAAGTTCATATTGTAATATTTAATGTTTGGGTTGAACTACTGTTTCACAAAATTCCTACAAATTTAGCCATCAGTTCTTGTGAGCCGGTATGGGCCTGGCCCCAGCCTACCACCGCAGGAACCACACTTGGTTAAAGCTCCCTATAAGAATTGGATGAATGCTCTTCTCTGTCTCTCCCTAGCAGACTGCCCATGCTTGCAAATTTTACCTGAATTCTTGGAGACTTTAAAGAGATCCTAAAGCCCATCATGGGTTTTGGAGGGACCTCTGACCCTTGATTCCCCTCTGCAGTGTGAGAGTATCCTGAGGGCTAGTGGGGAAGAGGGAGGGAAGGATCGATATTGTTGAACATTGTTTGGAGAACGGTATTTTGCAGGGGCTTCCCTTCTCCCTGTCCCCCACCCCTGCCTCCCCTGCCCCATGCCTCAAAGCAATGGTGGGTCCCACCAGCACGGGCTTGCTTCCAGAAGCAATGCATTCTCATCTCCCTCCCAGGCCGTTGGGCCCACCCAGCTGGTACTGTCTTATCAGAAGCTGGCGACAGCCACAGTCAAGAGAGAAGAGGGAGGTGTCTTATCTCCCTTCCCCACACCAGGCTGGAAGGAAGGCTGTTTGCTTTCAGCAAAGGGCAAAGTCTTGAGTAGCTGCACTTGGTTGGGAAAAAGAGAGGATGAGGTCACGGCCCTTAGTGGACTCCGAGTCTTAGAGGGTCACTGGGCAGGCACTGTGCTCCATGCATTAGTGCATTAAATCCCCATGGAGTGGATACTGCCATTATCCTCATTTTACAGACGAAGAAACAGAGGATCTGAAAGGAGCCTCCCTAAGATTGCACAGCCGGAGAGCCAGGATTCAAAGGCAGGTCTGTCTGTTGGCGCCTAATTTTTTGCTATTGTCCTTGCATTGAGTCCTCACAACAGCCATTATCCCCATTTTACAGATGAAATGGGATAATCACTTAAACTCTTAGAGCCTCAGGACTCCACACACCTTCCCCCTAACGATAATCCTCAGTCGACTTCCCTGCAAAGGGTCTGCAGACTTTGTAAGACTGCATTTCTGTGAGCGCCAAGAAGAGAAGGAGGAAGGGAGACAGGCAAGGCTGGGGGGTTAGAATAATCTTCCAAGAGAGCAGTAAGGGCATGAGCAGCAGCATTGAGACCTGGCAGGCAGGTTGGGGAAAAACAAAAAGGGAAGGGAAGAGAGCAGAGCAAGGACACCGCTTGACACTCTAGCTAAGTTCTTTGATTTCTTGGGAAGAGGCCGTGGAGAGCTGCTCCCCTTTGTTCTCGTGGCAATCAGGTATACCCTCTCCCACAACCCAGTTCGGCCTTCACCAGGAATCAGGGGCCATGGGGGGGGGTGACCTCACAGAGGCGGGGACAGTGGCAGCAGACATCATCGCTGTCCTCCCTTATCTGCCAGGCCTAGGAACCCACTGGTAACCATGGCAACCTGAGGCAGGGACAGTCACTGAGGAGGATGCTTAGCCCACCTACTGGGCAGGGCTGAGAAATAACCACGTGGGACTGGAATGCCCCCAAGGGGACAGCTCTGTGTCCGTAGCAGCCATTCTTGGTCGCCCTCCACCTCGGCTACCCCAGGCCATCTTGGTTCCAATCCCAATTACAACATGCAGGTGAAAGCTTGGGCATGCTACCTAACTGCTGTGAGCCACGGATTCCTCATCTTTCCCCAGTGCCTGGCTCACAGGACGCAGTCAATAATAGTGATAGTAATATTTATTAGGTGTGCCATTATTATTATTATCATTCAAATAGGAGGGCTATGTGATTCATCAACTAGACAGATCTAGATATGAATCCCTGTAACTGAGGCAAGTTACTTATCCTCCTGGATCCCAGGTTTTTCACCAATGAAATGTGACACCGCAAGCTCTTAACCTGGCTGTTTTCACACTTAAACGTCTGAATGTGCGTCTTAGTTTGGGTTGCCCTGAAAGCAGAGCCTGAGACAAGGATTTGGGTGCTGGTAATTTATTTGAGAGGTGATCCCAGGAAGCAAAACTTGGGAATATGGAGGGGGGAGCCAAGAATGGGAAGGTAACTGCTTTAGGCACGGGTGGCTATATCTCACGAGGGAGCCTTGGAGAAACTGTGTAACGTGCCTCCGAATCGTTCCACTGAAATCTGGAGAAGCTGGGGTATTTATCAAACAACTCCCAGCCTTCATTGGTTTGAGGGTGACCTCAGGGGGTGTAACCCACCCTCCCCCAGCAGTTCCTTCTAGACTGCCCTTGGCAAGTAGGCTGAGCTGCTCCCCTGATGCAGAGGGAAGCCTCAAGAAGAGATGCTGGTGTTTGAGGTGGGAAGGGGTCACTGCTGCAGGTGAGTTCAGAAATGGGGACAGGGCTCAAGAGCCACTGCTATAATAGAAAACACACAGCCAGTGCCAACACATAGCAGATGCTCCAGAAAAATGTGTTTCCCCCCTTTTCACAAAGTATGCTGTTCTCGCTCTGACTTCTGCTGCTTACCCACAGATGTTTTTGCTTTCTAAAGGCCACTCCTCTTTCTATGAACCTAGCACAGTGGAGAGAGCCTGAACGATGATCTCTTTGGCATCAGCTGGCCCTGGTTATGAGTGCCAGCCCTGTCTCTTGGCCCTTGTTATGAATGTGGGCCCTGTCTTTTCCTAGCTGTGAGGCTGGGGCAAGTGTCTTGGTGCCTCTAAGCTTTGGTTTGCTTGTCTGTAGAAGGGGATATAATGGTACTTATCTCATAGGGATGTTATGAGAATAAGACAAATAACATATAAACTAGGAGTCAGCAAAAATGTTTTGTAAAGGGCCAGAGAGTAAATAGTTTGGGTTTTGTGGGGCATATAGTCATACGAATGCATGGTGAATGCAGCCATGACAATACTTAAATGAGTGGACCATGGCTGTGTGCTAATAAAACTCTATTTGCAAAACAGGAAGGGGTTGGATTTGGCTTGCCAGTCATAGTTTGCTGACCCCCAGTATAAAGCACAGAACACAGTGCCTGGCATATAGTAAATAGTCAGTAAAAGGAAGCTGCAATTCTAATTGCCACAGTTTAGAGAGCTCAGGCCAAAAGCTCTCCACACCTACGGGGAGTTTCAGCTGCCTCTCCCTCCATGTCACCTGCCAACCATTGAAATCACGAACCTGTCTCCTACTCCTTGCCAACTCAAAGTGTGGACCACCTACTGGCGACATCACCATCACCTGGGAGGTTTTTAGAACTACAGAATCTGAGCCTTTATCCCAGATCTACTGAATCAGAATATGCCTGTTAACAAGCTCCCCAGGTGATTTCTGTGCACATTACAGCAGAAGAGAGCACTGTTCTCGCAAATCACTAGCTTGCTTTCCAGGTCAGGCAGCACCTCCTCTGTCCCAGCCTCAGAGAAGCCAGTTCCTCCAGCCTGCTCATCACCCAGCCATGCTCACTTTCTAATCCCAGTTTTGTTTTGTTTTACTTTTTTTATTGGATGCTTTATGGGAGGTATCACATTTCATTCTTTTTCCATGTGACTGTCCTGTTATTTTAGCACTATTTTGTTGAATTATTTTTTCGTTTGTTTTTCCTTGTTTGCTGGTTTTCCAGAAAGTACATGGACTGGGAATACTCCTCAGCTAGAGGCCCAGACCTATGTCAGGGGCTTTCTCCCAAGTTGGGGTCCCTTTGGATCTGCCCTAGCTCTGGTCTGATCAGAAGCCCCTGCTTCTGAGAACATACCTGCCCTCCAGGCCCCTCCCAGCCGGTTTCCTCTTCCTTTTATTCCTTTAGCTCCTTACCTGCCTGGCTCCCTCTGCCCCAGGCACTCCCCACCCAACAAACCTTCCATTCTGTGGGAACTGAGCACTTGAAATCCAGCTGGTCTGAACTAAGAGGTGCTGAGAGTGCAGCACTTCCAGGGAAGATTTAGCATGAAAAAGATCTCAATTTTTTCATCTCAACTACATGTTGAAATAATATTTTGGATCTTTTGGATTAAATAAAAGTTGGTTTAAAAATTAATTTCACCTGTATCTCTCTACTTTTTTTAACGTGGCTACTAGGAAATTGAAAATGACAGATGTGGCTCTCATTACAGTTGCTTGGGGCAGCGCTGATCCGGCAGGCCAGTGTGACAATTAGGCTAGTGCTGGTATTGGAGTCAACTGCCTGCGTTCAAATTCTAACTCTGCCACTGCCCAGCTGTGGATGGAACTGGATGATGCCTCTATGCCTTGGTTTCCTTGTCCAGAAAACGGTGATAAAAAAGTATAGACCTCTAGGATGACCATGAGGCTTACATGAGATATTGTGTGCTGGGTTCTTAGCACTTACTTAGCCTGCTACAACATAACACTCGAGAAAAGTGAACATTTGTTACTGTCCTTTCTCCCGTGACCTATTCCCAGAAGGCCCTTGGTATTAGAGAGGGCTGATTCTACATCTTCAGGAATCCTGGATTCTGACCATTGTGAATGATGATAGATTCCGGCTTTCTTCTAAATCACTGAATAGCTGCTGTGATGGTTAGGTTCCTGTGTCAACTTGGCCAAATGATCATGCCCAGTTGTCTGGTTAGGTAAGCACTGGCCTGACTGTTGCTGCAAGGATATTTCATGGCTGGTTGATAAATAAAATACACCAGAAGGCTGGTGTATTAAATCATCAATAAGTTGATTGCATCTGTGGGCGATTACATCTGCGATCAACTAAGGCGTGTTTCCTGCAATGAGATAGTCCGATCTGTTGAAAGCTTTTAAGGACGAAGAAACTCTTTCACTGCTTCTCCAGCCAGTGAGTCTCTCCTGTGGAGTTCATCGACATCCTGCCCTATGGAATTTGGACTCCTCCATTCCTATGGCTGAATGAGACGCTTCTATAAATCTCCTATTTACAGATCTCTTCTGTTGGTCCTGTTTCTCTAGTGAACCCTGACTAACACAGCTACCAAGGAGCCAGGAGTGTCTTGTGCCATCCTCGGAACCCAAGTTAATGGTTATTCTTAGATCCTCTGAAATTCTCTCTCCGGGCCTGTTCTAGTTTACCAGCTGCCAAAATGCAATACACCAGAAATGGAATAGCTTTTAAAAAGGGGAATTTAATAAGTTGCATGTTTACAGTCCTAAGGCCATGAAAATGTTCAAATTAAAGCAAGGTTATAGAAATGTCCAATCTAAAGCATCCAGGGAAAGATACCTTGGTTCAAGAAGGCCAGTGATATTCAGGTTTTCTCTCTCAACTGGAAAGGTACATGGCAAACATGGTGACACCTGATAACTTTCTCTCTAGGCTTCTTGTTTCATGAAGCTCCCCCAGAGGCGATTTCCTTCTTCATCTCCAAAGGTCTCTGGCTGCGTGGATTCTCATGGTTCTCATGGCTCTACAGGGACTCTCTACAAAATATTTCCTCTTTTTTAGAATTCCAGTAAACTAATCAAGACCCATGTGGAATGGGTGGAGTCACGTCTTCCTCTATTCAAAAGTTAATACCCCAGATTGGGTGAGTCACATCTCTGCGGAGATAATCTAATCAATTTTCCAACATACAGTACTGAATAGGGTTTAAAAGAAACAGCTGCCTCCATGAGATGGCTCAGGATTAAAATGTGGCTTTTCTAGGGCACATAGACCTTTCAAACCAGCATAGGGTCCATGGCCATTCTCATCAAGAAACAAAATTTCCATGATGTCACAGGTTCCACAAAGGTAGCATGGTTCCCTCCACCCCTTCTGAAGCTACAAGACCCACTCCCCCTTGCAGTCTTGCAATGTGCACGGTTCGAGTGTGTGCTTCACCAAAGTGGCAAGTGGCTGTAGGTCCTTCACAAATGGCTGAAATTCAGAGTTAATTTGCCAATAGTAAGGTCTTAGCAGACTTAAAATAGTACATTCTCTCTCTTTCTCTCCCTCCCTCCTCCTTTTCCTCTCCTCCCCTCCTTGAAATCCTTGGTAACCCCAGAGTGAGGAGATTATGAGGAAAGCATTTGTTACAGGCAGACATGACAGGCCAGGACCATTGGCCAAAGCAGGGCCATTAAGCATTTGTCATTGTTGGAAACAGGATGGGCAGGCTAAACCTCCAGTGAGGAGATTTAGCATTCTCCAGAGAGAGAAGAAATCCTTTCCTTTGCCAGCAATCCAGCTCATCCTATTAGAACAGCCTTACAAACAAATCAAAAGAAAGACAGCTGAATATGACAGCCAGCCTCACATGGGTAAGGTAAGCCCTACTTATTGGACCCAGATGTACATTTTTTTTAAATGGTCAGGCTCTTATCTTTGGGCAAAGATTCTTCTGAGAGATCCCCCCAGCAGTGACCTTGGGTAAACCAAGAATTGCAAAGAATTAACTCTTTTGCTCTCTGACCTATCTCTAAACCTCCCTACGTTGGGCTTAGGTAGCTAGAAGCTTTTTGCCAATGGTTCTCTGATGATAATGTATGTTAGAATCACCCAGAAAGTCTGTTTAAAATGTAGGTTCTAGGGTCATATCCCCAGATTTAGAAACCAGTGAGCCCAGCAACCTTCCTCCCTGGCCCCTGCAAAAGAAATCCAAGTGTAAGGGGCTTACTGTCTAGCAGGGAACTGCCCTCTCAGTGCACCCCGGAGGGCAGATGTGAGGTCTGCCAAATAAGTCCACCCTCCCCCACTTCCCCCACATCCACCACCAGCAAATGTCCGGTCCAGGCTAGCGGGAGAGAATTTGCATTTGCACTTGTTTCTGGTGCCAGAGAATTTATTAAGCTGCAAGTTTACAGTTCTAAGGTCATGAAAATGTCCAAGTGAAGGCACCAACAGGAGGTTACCTTCACTCAAGAAAGGTTGATGCTGTCAGGAACACCTCTCTGTCCTGGGAAGGCACACGGTAATGTCTGCTAGCTTTTCTCCTGGCTTCTTGTTTCATGACGCTCTCCCGGGGGCATTTTCCTTCCTCATCTCCAAAAATCTCTGTCTGTGTGGGCTCTGAAGCTCTTTCCAAAATGGTTCCCTCTTAAAAGGCTCCAGTAAGCAGCCCCACCTTGAATGGATGGAGACACATCTCCATGGAAACCACCTAATCAAAAGGTCCTATCCACAATTGGGTGGGTTGCATCTCCATGGAAACAATTTAAATCAAAAAGATCCCACCCAACAATATTAAATGAAGATTAAAGGGCATGGCTTTTCTGGGCTATACAACAGTTTCAAAAACAGCACACAGGGCAAGAATTTTCTTTTGGCTCACACTCCACAGAGCTGCTTTTTGCTCTTGGGACTTGCTTTACTATTATCATCTACTATGGTGACCCAAATGAATCTGGCTCCATCCCGTCCCTTAATCCTTCCCAGGATTTAGGACTTTGGGCTCCTACTCCCCTAGTCCAGTTCTTCCCCTTGGTTGTACTGAGCATCACCTGGGCAGTTTGTTTTAAAGAGCTAGACTCCACCCCAAATCATTAAGTCAGAGTCTCTAGGGTGGGATAGGTCCAGCCTTGGTGCTTTTTAACCACCAGTGACTCTAACTGTAGTCAGGGGTAACTTTGGTTCTATGTTTTCTGCCCTGGCTGCACATTGGACTCCACTGGTGAGCTTTAAAAATCCTGATGCATGGGGCAGGCCACGGTGGCTCAGCAGGCAGTGTTCTCCCCTGCCATGCCTGAGACCCGGGTTTGATTCCCAGTGCCTGCCCATGCAAAGGAAAAAAAAAAAAATCTTGATGCATACGTTTTGTTCCCGAAGAATCTAATTTACTCCATTTGGCATTCTTGCCAGGCACTGGAATTTTAAAAATATTGCAGTTGAGAACCCCTGTGTAAGCCCTGCCTTTCTGTGAGGAAAGCCCCAGAATAAAATCATCCTCGAATCATTATGTGAGCTCTTCAGACTCTTTTGGCAGTCTGGGAGTGAAGGTTTGGCCCCCAGACTCTGTGATGTTTGAAAACGGGGATCTCTGGAAATCAGTTAGGGCCCAATGAATGTTTATTGTCTAATGGTTGTTTGGGTAGCCTGAGAGCAACCTCATAGATCAGTGGTTTGAAAACTAACGCAGTTTTCTGTAAAGTTTAGGGCAACTACTCAAAGTGTGGTACCTTGACTAGCAGTAGCAGCAGCAGGGGGCATTTGTTAGAAATGTACAGCTTCAGATATCACCCCAGGATTACTAAATCAGGGGTGACTGTTGGGGTGGGACCCACCATTCTGTGTTTTCAAAAGCTCTCTGGGAGATTCTGATGCGCTCTCAGGTTTGAGCAGCACTGTTTTAGTGTGCAGACGAAATCTCCAAAGAAGCTCTATTAAAATGGCCTGCCCTCACCCTCGGAGAGGCTGATCCTGGAAGTGGGAACTAGGATTCAGGAATCTGTACTATTAGCTAGCACTCCAAAATAAATCCCACCGGGAAACCCCGTAGAAGCCGATATTCCAGACAGACCGACACTCCATGTGTCCATAGGTTTCCGGATCCGCTCTTCCGCGGTCACACACCCGTTCAAAGGCTTCTAAAAGAGTAAGCCCCAGCACTCACCCAGTCCCACCACTGCTCCGTCTTCCCTAGGAAATGGGCTGAACCAGTCTACAGATAGTGAAGGGCAGAACCTTCACTCCATCACTTGGGGGGGGGGGGATGCTGTGAGACCTTAGAAACTCACTTTTATGTAAGGAGCTCTTCCGAAGGTTCCTGGAGAAGGAACGCCCACAATTCCTCCCAGACGCTGCTTGGCTGGACTTATTTGTAATAGTAGACTGGTCCCACACCTGCAGATGCACAGTCCCAAGGAAAATGATTTGTTTCCTCTGAGATCTTCCTCCGCGATGCATTATACAATGGCAAAGGTGCATGCTTGCCATGTGTTTCCCTTAATCTGTAAGTGCTTTTCCGCGGGCCAGGCTCTTGGCAGCTCCGTTATTTACCCAGGAGGGCACACGTCAGAAGCTGGCTCCCCTCCAGCCTCCCCCAGAGTTCAGTGCCGCGAGGCTGGCAGCGGGTAAAGAAGCTCGGCCTTTCCATCGCCTGCTCAAACTTTCAGGGCATTTTGCCCCTCACGATCGATCTCCGTTATCTTTGAGGGGGCTTGCCTTTTAATTTGTTTCTCCGGCAGCCATGCTAATGAATAGGACACAGCTGAAGAGCTGTCTGTGAAACAAAAGCTGCTCAGTTCCATCAGCCAATTTGTCTCCAGCGTGCCATTTGTTATGAATCCTCCGAGCCCATTAACCCCTGAACCTGGGAGATGGTATCTCTCGCGGGATGAATTACCTTTATTTCCAGACACGTGTTTGCTCATTTAGCACCCTATTCATAAAAGTAGGCTTATTCCAGCACCGTTTTCCAGAAGTGGAGGGGGAGCGCCTCCCACGTCATAGAAGCCGATATTTTTGGAAGGAAGGACAGAGAGTTCAGGGAGAGTGGGAGAGAGAGACAGCTGACATTTACTGAGCAGTTACTAAGCCAGGAACGATGCTGCCTGCTTTTTCTCACACTGTCATTTAATCCTCCTCATGACCTTAGGTCCTGGGTGCAATCATGAACCTGATTTTACACATGGGGAAACTGAAGCACAGAGGGGTTATTGACTTGCCCAAGAGCACTCAGCTACAGATGGTAGAACTGGAATTTGAACCCAGGTATCTTGGCAGAGTTCCTCATCTTGACCTCTTATTGCTTGGGTCAGGGGAGGAAGAGGGGCATTTGGGTCACATGTAGAAAGGGTTCATTAACCTCTAATAACCCTCGTCAATGGATATCAGTTTCAGAACATATATTTGTCTGAAAAAGTGTTATATTTGACTATTTTGAATTTGAATGCTTATTTTAATCCTGAAGTTTATTTTTAGTTATACATGCTGATTCATTCAGATGGGGAAAGGGACAGATAATTGTACTTAATATTTCACAGCTCTGTCGCCATTCAGTTTGAGTTGAAATCTATCCATGTATCCTTTTGGAACACAGCAGGATGTGACGAGGGCTTCTGC
The DNA here is from genome assembly GCA_004026745.1 of Myrmecophaga tridactyla. Classification (NCBI taxonomy): domain Eukaryota; kingdom Metazoa; phylum Chordata; class Mammalia; order Pilosa; family Myrmecophagidae; genus Myrmecophaga; species Myrmecophaga tridactyla. The sequence continues at coordinate 24,510 of PVIY010004807.1, read as the reverse complement.
CTGGCTTTGGGTAGTTCTTGCACTGTAAACCCTAGAAGATAGAAGTGATTCATCTCCTCCCAAAATTAGATCTCTGATTGCCATCTGTAAAAGTTCAGAGTTGCGTTTGTATGCACAGAAGAAAACTAAAAAATGAGAGTTTAAAGCATATTTGATTCTTTCATACAAAGTTTTATTCTTTTCTTAACTTTTTATTTTGAAATAATTTCAGACTTATGGGAAAGTTGCAAAAATAAAACAAAAACAATACATAGTCCTCCAACATACCACCACCCAATTACCCAGATATACTAGCTATTAGCATTTTGCCATATTTGCTATATTATTCTATCATCTATCAATCTTTCTAAACATTTGAGAGTAGGTTGCCTACATCATGTTCCTCTAACACTTAACACTTCCAAACACATTTTCTGAGAACAAGGACACTTACTTATGTAATCACCTTAAGTAGAGCTAGTGAGCTCAAGACATTTAACATTGAGCATTACACTCCATATTCTAATTTTTTCAACTTTCCCAGTGACATCCTTTGGGCCTTTTCTCCTCTATTATTAGATCCAGTCCAGGATCATGTATTGCTTTTAATTGGCATTGTCTCTTTAATATCTCGCTTTTCTATTTTTTAATTGTAGAAACATATATACATCTTTCCCAGCTCAACCACTTCCAAACATACAATTCACTAGGATTCATCACACTCACAATGCTATGCTACCCTCAGCACCATCCGTCACCCCAAACAGAAACCTTGCACACATTCTGTATTAATCCCCCTTTACCCCTTTCCCACCTCAGTAACCTGTACTCTGCATTCTGTCTCTGTGAATTTGCATGTGCTAGCTATTTTATGTAAGTGGAATCAAATAATATCTGTATCTTTGTGTCTGACTCATTTCTCTCAACATGTCTTCAAAGGTCATCCATATAGTAGCATGAAGCAGAACTTCATTCTTTTATAGAGATGAATAATATCCATTATGTGTGTGTATGTATGTATACATATATACTACATTTTGTTTTTCCAGTCATCTGTTGATGTGAATAATGCTATGAACACTAGTGCACAAATATCTGTTCAAGAACTCTCAATTCCATTCCATTGGTCTATATGTCTGTCCTTGTGCCAGTACCACACTGTTTTGATTAATGAGTTTTGACTTTGTCCTTCTTTTTCAAGACGGTTTTGGCTATTAAGGGATCCTTGCCCTTCCATATGAATTTGATTATTAGCTTTTCCATTGCTGCAAAGAAGGGTGTTGGAACTTTGTGATGCTGTTGAATCTGTAAACTGCTTTGGGTAGTAGTGACATCTTAATGATATTGAGTCTTCCAATCCAAAACACAGCATATTTTCCCATTTATTTAGGTCCTCTTTAATTTCTTTCAGTAATAATTTATAGTTTTTCATGTATAAGTCTCTTACATCCTTGGTTAAATTTATTCCAAGATATTTTATTCTTTTAGTGCTATTGTTAATGGAATCGTTTGTTTTCATTTCCTTTTTGGATTGTTTATCGCTGGTGTATAGAAACACCACTGATTTTTGTGTATTGATCATGTACCTTGCCTCTTTGCTGAATTCATTTGTTAGCTCTAGTAGCTTTCTAGTAGATTCTTCAGGATTTTCTACACATAGAGTCATGTCATCTGTGGATAGGATAGTTTTATTTCTTCCTTTCCAATTTGAATGCCTTTCATTTCGTATTCTTGCCTCATTGCTCTGACTAGCACTTCTAATAAAATATTGAACAGCAGTGGTGAGAGCAGATATCCTTGCCTTGTTCCTGATCATAGGGGGAAGCTTTCACTGTTGAGTGTTGTTAGCTGTGGGTTTTTCATATATGCCTATTATCGTGTTGAGGAAGTTCCCTTTCATTCCTAGTTTTCTGAGTGTTTCTATCAAGAAAGTGTGCTGGATTTTGTCAAATTCTTTCTCTTCATCCATGGAGATTATGTGGGGTTTTTTTCCTTTATTCTATTAGTGTGATGTATTACATGATTTATTTTCTTGTGTTGAACCACCCTTGCCTTTCTGGGATAAATGCACATGATCATGCTATATAATCAGTTTACTGTGCTGTTGGATTCAATTTGCTGGTATTTTGCTGATGACTTTTGCATCTGTTTCTATGAGGGATATTGTTCTGTAATTTTCTTTTCTTGTGATATCTTTATCTGGCTTTGGTATTAGGGTGATGGTGGCCTTGGAATGAATTAGGAAGTGCTCCCTCCTCTTAAATTTTTTGGGGGAATTTGAGCAGAATTGGTATTAATTCTACTGTGAATGTTTGAAAAAATTATCTAGTGAAGCTATCTGGTCCAGGGCTTTACTTCACTGGGAGTTTTAAAGTTACTAATTCAATCTCTTGTCATTGGTTTGCTAGATCTCCTCTTTCTTCTTGGGTCAATATAGGTAATTTGTATGTTTCTAGGAATTTGTAGATTGCATCTAGGTTATCTAATTTGTTGGTGTATAGGTGGTCATAGATCCTCTTATAGTCCTGTTTATTTCTGTAAGGTCAGTGATAATGCCTCCCTTTCATTTCTAAGATTATTTGTATCCTATATCTCTCCTACTTTGACAGGCTAGCTAATGGTTTGCCAATTTTATTATCTTTTCAAAGAACCAATTTTTGGTTTTGCTTATTCTATTGTTTTTCTATTCTCTATTTCATTTATCTCCACTCTAAGCTTTTTTATTTTCTTCCTTCTGCTCACTTTGAGTTTAGATGGTCTTTTTCTAGTTCCCCCAGGTGTAAGGTTAGGTTACTGCTTTGTGATCTTTCTGTTTTAAACCATTGCCTTTGCTGCATACCATAAATTTTGGTGTATCGTGTTTTTGTTTTCATTCATCTTAAGATATTCCCTAATTTTCCTTGTGATTTCTTCTTTCACCTATTGGTTGTTTAAGGGTATATTAATTAATTTCCATATATTTGTAAATTTCCCAGTTCTCCCTCTATTTTTGGTTCCTAGCTTTATTCAATTGTGGTCAGAGATAATCACTTTGTATCATTTCAGCCTGTTTAAGTGTACTGAATCTTGTTTTCTGACCTAACAAATGGTCTGACGTTGATAACGACCCATGAGCACTTGAGAAGAAAGTGGTGGTTGAAAGTTTCCTATATATATCTGAGTCTAGTTGGTTTATTCAAGCCCTTTATTTCCTCTTTGATCTTCTAAAGAGATGTTCTATCCATTATTGGAAGTGGTGCATTGAACTATTCTATTACTAATGTAGAACCATCTATTTTTTCCATTCAAGACTATTAATGTTTGCTTCATATATTTTGGGGCTCTGTTTTTAGTGGCATATCTGCTTATCATCATTATATCTTCTTGATTAATTGATCCTTTTATCAATATATAATGTTTTTCTTTGTCCCTTGTAAGAGTTTCTAACTTAAAGTCTACTTTATCTGATACTAGTATAGTACTCAAACTTTCTTTTGTTTACTATTTGCATGGAATATGTTTCCCATCCTTTCATTTTCAACCTAATTGTGTCTTTGAATTTAAGGTGAGTCTCTTGTAGACCATGCTATATTATCCATTCTGCAAATCTTTGCCTTTTGACTGGAGAGTTTAACCCATTTACATTTAAAATATTGATAACTGATGACTGATAATTGACTCTGCCATTTTGCTATTTTTTTGTGTGTGTGTAAGTCTTATACCTTATTTTGTCATTCAATTCTTCCATTACTGCCTACTTTTTTATTTAATAGATCTGTTGTAATGAACCCTTTAGAATCCCTTCTCATTTCTTTCTGTGCATATTTTTCAGCAATTATTTTTGTGGTTACTGAGGAGTTTAAATTTGATGTCTTATATCTATAACAACAGATACCAACTTAACGTAAATAGAATACCAGACTCTATTTCTACACCCTTCTATAACCCTACCATTATGTTGTCCTTGTCATAAATTATATCTTTATACCTGTATATCCCCAATCATTACTTTTTATGCCTTTGTATTTTAGATCCTATAAACAGTAAAATGGGAAGTTACAAATCTAAAATACAATAATCCTGGCATTTTTCTTTACCCATGTAAAGAGATCTTTATTTCAGTATGAGGCTTTGATCTATTATCTAGTGTCTTATCCTTTCTTTTCAATCCGATGAACCCCTTTAGTATTTCTTGTAGGACCAGTCTAGTGATGACAGCTTTGTTTATCTGGATATGTCTTAATTTCTCCATCATTTAAAAACAAACAAATAAACAAACAAAAAAATCTTTGTTTTTTAAATGATTCCAAACTTACAGAAGAATTGCAGAAATAACATAAGCACCATGCAGAGAACTCCTGCATACCCAAAACCCCCTCAGATATGCAGATCCACAAATTTTAACATTTTTCTATTTTTACCATATTATTTCTATCAATCCATATATCAATCCATTATCTCTCTGCCCATCTAATATTCATCTGTTTTTGAACATTTGAGAGCAACTTGGACACATCATACTCCTTGAACACATGATTCTATATATATTTGTTTATATATTCACCTTCAGTGCAGTTATCAAGTTCAAGAAATTTAACAGCTTATAGTTCAAGAAATTTCACAGCTTACAGTCTATATTCCAATTTTTTCTTGTGTCCCAATAATGCCCTTTTGAGTCTTGTCTCCTCCATTCTTAGATTCTATTTAAGGATCGTGTATTACATTTAATTGTCATTATCTCTTTAGATTCTCTCTCTTTTTTAATTGTGGAAGCATCTATACAACATAAATCTTACCATCACAACCCCTCTCATGCTCACCATTCAGTGGGATGAATCAAATTCATAATGTTGAATTACCCTCACTACCATCCATTACTAGAACTTTCTTTTTTCGTACCAAGCAGAAAAAGTATACTCATTTTGCATTCCCATTGTCCTTGCCCTCCACCCTGGTGACTTTGCACTCTACTTTCTGTCTCTACGAGTTTGCATGTTCTCTGATGTTTTCTTCATGGTTACCATGGGGCTTAAATTTAACATCCTAAGTACACAACAATATCATTTGATTTGATACCAACTTAACTTCAGTAGCATATATAAACTATTCCTGGACCTCTCTATCCCACCACCTTTATGTTCGTCTTGTTGCAAGTTACATATTTATACATTATGAGTCAAAAAACCATTGATTTATTGTTACATTTTATGCATTTGCCTTTTAGATCCTGTAGGAAGTAAAAACTAGTTTTTTTATAAATAAAAAAATACAATAGTACTAGCATTTATATGTACTATGCCATTATCTTTGCCAGAAATTTCTATTTCTTCATGTGCCTTTGGTCAATTATCTAGTGTCCTTTCCTTTCAACTTGTAGAATCCTTCCTCATTTTTAAGAGACTTTTGCCAAATATAGACTTCTTGGTTGGCAACTTTTTCTTTCAGGACTTAAAATATGCCATCCTACTGCCTTTTTGCTTCCATGGTTTCTGATGAGAAGTCGGCACATGATCTTATTGAGTTCCCTTTTAAATGACTTGTTCTTCTCTCTTACCACTTTCAGGATTCTTTGTCTTTAGCATTGGACAGTTTGGTTATATAATGTGTCTCTTGTGAGTCTATTTGAGCTCATCCTAGTTAGATTTTTTTTTTTTTTAAGCATCTTGGATGTGTATGCTCCTGTCTTTCATTAAATTGGGGAAGTTTTCAGCCATTATTTCTTTAATTAGTCTCACTACCACTTTCTTTCTTTCTTCTTCTGGGACTTCCACAATACATATATTGGTTGGTTGATGGTATACCACAGATCTCTTGAGCTCTGTTCACTATTCTTTATTCCTTTTTCTTTCTGCTCTCTAGACTGAACACTTTCACTTGCTTATATTCAAGTTAACAGATTCTTTCTTTTTCCTGTTCCAATCTGCTGTTGAGTCCCTCGAGGAACTTTTAAATTTCAGTTACTGTGGTCTTTATCCCTAATATTTCTGTTTGGTTCCTTTTTATGATTTCTAGTTCTTTATTGGTCCTCTTTTTGTTCATCTATCACTTTGCAGATTTCCTCTAGTTCTTTTTCTGTTTTACTTTAGCTGTCTGAGCAAAATTAAGACAATTTTACAAAGTCTTTATCTGATATGTCCAAAATCTGGTCTTCCTCATTGATGGTTTCTAAAGCTTTCTTTTACTCCTTTGCATGGGCAATCATTTCCTGTTTATTTGTGTGCCTGGTCATCTTCTGTTCCAAACTAGACATTTTAATAGTTTACTTTGTTATCTCTGGAATTTAGTCGCTGAAGGAGCTGCTCCTTGAGCTTGATTCCAGCTATTGTTGTGACAGAGCTTTCCTTGACTGCCAGAAGCTAACAAAAAAAAGAAAGAAAAAAGAAACCATTTTCCCCAATGTTTGCAGATTATCCTGTACAAGTATTGTTTTTCAGCACTTAGCCTTTCTTATGGCATGTCTAAAGACCAGTCAAAGGTGAAAGCCTAGGGACCTCCCGAGTCTTTTCTACATGTGTATCTTTTCCTGGGCTTGTACATGTGGTGCTAGGAATTCCTCCACCCACACAGATCTGAATGTACCCCTTACCCCAGGGAACAGTCTCTCCTCCCGGTCCTGAGTACTACACTGCACGTTCCAAATTTGGCAATTCTTTTTTGCCCCAGGCAGTTGTGACTTGACCACACTCCACAGCACTCCAGCTGCCCTTTGAACTGCCTCCACATACAGGACAAGCCCTGGGACAACAAACCATGAAAAATGTTCTGATTCAGTCCATCTGGCTGTCACCAGACACACTGGCTGAGACATACATGCACCCCAGTTTGTTGTGTGCAAGGATTACTCTGCTCCCTTCAGAACTGGGACCCAGGACCAGTACTGCGAGTGTCTTGCCTAACAGTTTGCCTTTTTCTTAATTTACTGCTCACCCGTTATTGTGACCTTTTGACTATTTTTTTGAGCTTTAAGAAAAATGGTTCTGCTTATTTGTGCCTGCTGCTTAAAGCTTCTGTGAAGGGATAGAATCCTGGCGCTCCTCACTCTTCCATCTTGGTGATGGCACTCTGCAAATGTTTATTCTTTAACACAGCACTCCTCAACTTTCCCAAGGAAAGCTTTTAAAAAATCTTGATGCCCAGGTTATACCCCAAAAGAACAATTACATAGCATTCTCTGGGATAATACCCAGACATCAGTATTTTCCAAAGCTTCCAGGTCATTCCAATATGGAGTCATGGTTTAGGATCAGGACTCTAACATAAAGCAAATCCTAATTTGAGATTCCAAGCCACCATATGGGGGCCTCACAAAGTCAACCCAGTTCTCTTCCATCTTTCTACACGTCCATCCTCAGCACCTGGCACTCATTCTCCGGGTCACCATCTGGTCCAAGTAGGCTGCTGAAGTTCTAGCCATCGTGTCTGCATTGTGGGAAGGAGAAAGGGAGGGAAGGACCAAATGACGTAACAGCTAAGTGAACTGACGCCTTTCTAGAAGTTCCATCAACATTTCTGTTTATATTTCATTAGCTAAAATATGGTCACCTTAGTAGCAAAAGAGGCTGGGAAATGTAGTCTTCAGCCGGGTACACTGCCACCCCAAAATAAAACCAGGTTTCTATGGCCAAGGAAGAAGGGAGAAAAGTATTGTACGTGGTAACCATCACTCTCTTGTCCCATTGTCCTAATGAAAAAGAAAGATGCTGGGAGGGAGACAGGAAAATAAGACTGAAAGAATGAAGTAGGGAGAGGTTAGGAGATTTTCACAGAGAACACTTCAGAAACATGGAAATTAAACTGGAGTAAATGAGCACCGCACTTCAGGGAGCACAGGGAACAGAAGGCAGGATTCTTGAAACTGGCCTGTGTGGGATCTTGCATACTCATCCACCCTCCGCAATATCACAGCTGCTGTGTGAGAGGCCCCCGGGCAGAGTCCAGCTGTTGGAAGAGCAACCTTTCTGCCAGCTTGGCCAGAGGATGACAAATAGACTTGCACAGAAGTCCCTGGACGAGCAGAATGTCTCAGACAAGCAGTGTGGTTTTTTTCTGGCTTCGTCACATGCAGTGAATGAGCTATTTAGCAGGTCTTTTCTGAGGCAGCAGAAGGAGGTTGTGGTAAAAGCTGGAGAAATCGGAGGTGAACAGACGCTGGGCATTGCCTGGCAATATGGATCAGTAGCCTCTTTTCATTTAGTGAGCAAATATTTGAGGACCTGCCATTCACTATGTGCTGATATTAGGGCTGAAAGACAGATGAGGCTCCTGCTCCCACAGGGCTTACATCTGAGAGTGTGAAGGCAAACAATAAACAAGTTAACAAATAAGATCATTTCAAATGGGGTAATAAGGCAGGACTGGATGGCATTTTAGAGGAGTCGGGGGAGGAAAATTTTTCTTTAATTGCTGAATGATGAAAAAAGGACCCAGCCCAGGGACAACATGGAAAGAATGCCCCAGGCCTGAGAGCAAAGGGAGCAAGATTGTTTCAGGTACAGAAATGAAATAGTGAATTTAGAGCACTGTGGGAAAGAAGAGAAGGGAAAAGGATAAGGTCACGGAGGTAGCAGGAACCAGCTAATGGAGGGCATGGAAACAATAGGGAAAATTTACAATTTTCTTTCAATGGCAATGGGAAGCTATTGGACAATTTTAAGGCAGAGAGGTATCTTCTGATTACTTTCTTAGAGACTACTTTGGTAGCTGTGTGGCCAGTGCATGATAGGGAATAGCAAAGGTGGAAGGAGGGAGAGCAGATAGGAGGCTTTGGCATTGGTCTACACAAGATGTACTGGTGGCTTAGACTCCAACAGGGGTTGGGAAACCATGGTCTATGGGCTGCTATTTTCGTAAGTAAAGTTTTATTGGGGCATAGCCATGGCCATTCATTTATATGTTGTCTGTGGGTGCTTTTATAACTAAAGGCAAGTTAAGTTGTTGCCACAAAGCCCAAAATATTTCCTCTCTGGGCCTTTATAGGAAAAGATCGCTGGCCCCTGATGAGATAGAGATTGATGGAAAGAGGAGGATGTACCTGGGATATGTCTTAGAGGTAGGGCCAGCAGGATTTATTGGCAGATTAGATATGGTGGAAAGGGAAGGAAGGGAGTCAAGTTCTAGACTTTTCACTTGAGAATCTAGATGGATGGGGTACCTTTTACTGAAATGAAAAGATTGGGTTTGGGAAGGAAAATCAAGGATTCTTTTCTGGTCATGTTATTTTGAGATGTCTTAGAGGACACTGGCAAGCAGGGTAGAGAACTTCCTGTACACAAGTCCACTTGGATTCTTGGGGCCATTCAGAGAACTCGGTGGCTATTATGAAGTTGTTCAATAAGAGACCCAACCTTCTCATTCAGAGGAACATGGTTACTGGGAGAGTCAGAACCATGGGCTCGGACATTAAGATCTGCTTACACTATGCTCAGAAAGGTCAAGATGGCAAAAAGACATAACGAGCCTCTAGCTTTGAATTTGGCCACAAGGAATAAGAATGACTAGGGTGCTATTAATCTCCTTTACCGATCAGTAGAACTAAATGGAGTGAACTGAGAGATTTTGGGCTCTCCTTCCACCCCCAGAGAGGTTTCTTTCTCTGAGCTAGAAAACCCCACCTAACCATCTACTTCTTTGGGTAACATCATGAGTCACAGGTGAGACATAACGTGAACATTTACCCTTCCAAATACCACTGTGCTTCCTCTTACCCAAGTTAGAGTCCTCAGAATTATCCTCTACATTCGCTCTCCCTCTCTCCTTTGAAATGTCTCCCAAATCATCAGCTCTCACCCTTCTAGCTTGGGCTGAAGCAATAGCTGCCCATTAGTCACCCGTCACATCTGGTCCTCAATGGTTTCCAGGTGGGGTGTCCTGGAAGACACACCCCTTGCCATGGACAATGGTGGTTTCCTTCTACAGGGGGCTGCTCAGCCCTTCTCTCCACAGCATGTGGCTTTTGATGGAGCTGCTGAGCATGGCCCTCTGCCCCCCAGCCCCAAGTGGGCAGGTTCCTGGTGTGGGATAAACAGAGATTCAGTTTGCACCCAAAGCCAAGAGGAGAAAGCAAGCCTTTCCCCAAAAGATCAACATTTCTGTGGATTGAGCTGACAGCTCAAAGATAAATAGATGGTACCCAGGCAAACAGGGGAAGGAAAAGCGCTCCTGACAGAGGACACAGCCCATGCTAAGGCCTGATTGTGGGAGGGCCCATGGAGCATGTCCAGGGCTGACAGCACCACTGTAACCGAAGAGAGGATGAAAAGAACAAGCGGGGAGCATGTTGCAAGATGAGTGTCATCATTATTACAGCGAACATTTATATTTTGCTCCAGTGCTAGGCACGGGTCTGGGCACTGGTCTAACCACGTTATATATATTAGCCCATTAAAACCTACAGTAACACAAGGGGGTAGATATTTTTATCCCAATTTTGCATAGAAGGACAGTAAGAAAAAAAGAGATTGAGTGACTTTTCTGAGGCTGTTTGCCAGTGTATGAGAAGGGCTGTAGAAAAAGACAGAAAGAAGAAAAATTAGTATGTGGTAAACAGTGACAAATTAAACAGATTGACCACTAGCCGCACACAGAAACCCCACCATCCTGGGGTCTGGCTGAAGGAGCTCGCTGCTGAGCACTCTTTGCCCCACCAAAGCTATGGTCAATGTTGGCCTTAACCAAAGCTCCCTCCAGAATAACTCTGGTCCAGGTGGGCCCCAGAGACTTCTATACCATGGCCCTGTAGAACCTAGAGTAATGAGTTTCAAATCAATATTGCATTGAGGAGAAGCATAGCCCATTGCCGCAGTGCCCTGACCAGTAATTGGAGTCACAAATGGAGTCTCGGCCCCGGGGCTTGTTCTGCACCCACGTGGAGCTGGTTCCTGGATTGGCTTTCTGTCCCTGCTGCTGCTTTTCTGCATGGCTGGATTTATTTCCAAAACAATTTATAGTTACATTAAATATTAAAGGCACTTTGCAGGTGGTGTTTACTGTTTGAAAAGTTAACACATGTATGTTGTGCCATATAAAACGGCAGAACCAATTTGGAGCACTTGATGGCTGGGCTGGGCGATTGCAACATGACAGCTATTGCCATATTTTGATGCAGCAGCTGCTTGGGTGCAGCTTGGTTGGGTGACTGAGCCAGAGGGTCACACGGGAGCCTGGCTGAGCTCTGGAGCCATGGTTGGAAAGCCCTCTGTTGGCCTCTGCATTGCTAAAGTAGCTGTTTGCAAAGGTCAGGGGTCCATAGCCAGATGATGCCCAGGGCAACATGGTAGCATATTTTGCTATAATCATATATATATATATATATATATATATATATATATATATATATATATATATATATATAATGTTTTTATATTGTGGGGCCATCCCTACATTTCTAGTCCCTTGATGACTACTCTATAGTCATCATATGACAAGTTCCTAAAAATGTTATGGAGTACCTACCATATGTCAGGCCTGTGCACAGAGAGAGGCCCCAAACCTGCTCTCTTGGTAGGGAAGACAGACAAGAAGCAAATCAGTAAACTCAGAATAAGATACAAATTGTGACTAGCATTAGGAAGAAATATCGTGTAATGATATGGACTAATGGGGGGATGGGGCAGGGATGGTGAAGGGAGGCCTCTCCAAGGAAATAACATTGAAGCCAAAGCCTAAAAGAGAGGACGGGTTGAGCAAGGGGTGAGCCTGAGGACAGGCAGGTCAGACAGAACAGAAAGTGCAAAGGCCCTGGGGCAGAAAACAACTTGATACTGTCTAGAACTGACAGAAGGCCAATGTGACTCTGGGAGCAGAGGAGAGGTAAGAAGTATTTTAATAGCTATTCAAGCAAGTAATCTATGGCTTAGAGAAGTTGTGTTTTCCAACTGAGCTCACAGCCCATAAATGTAGTTTTAGATTTGGTAGATCAGGGGTGGGGCCTGAGGACTGGCATTTTAACAAGCTCCCTGTTGATGTCAATGCTTCCTGTCCAAAGATCACACTCTGCTTGGCACTGAGGCTAGCTCAGTTTTTGTGCTTTTTTGTAAGGATGGTCAGAAGCTAGAAGCTATGATGCCCCTAGCATTATGTATGAGGCACTCGTGCTTATATATATTATATATGTTGAATTCTCAGAGCAAACCTTTGAGGTAGGTATTATTATCAGCTCTATATTTCCATTTCTTCAGAAGGGGAACCTGAGGCAGGGGAGGTTAAGTAACTTGCCTGTGCTCCTATGGCTAGGATTTGAACGCAGGCCTCGGGCATCCTGGTCTGCCATCCTGGCTTTTTTCAGGGAAACATTTCTTGTTTCCATGTCTCAAATACCATTCAGTCAAGTAATTAATTTAACTTAATGATTAACCCTGCAGCCTGCCATTATCTCCCCGGCCTCCAGGCACGGAGTTTGTGACTCCTACTCTACACCGAGTATTCCTTTTTCTTTTCCTGCTCTCCTTTCCTGATCAGTTCCAGCAAATATTCAAAGGAGCATATGTTCCCTGACCTTAGCCTGACTGATGGGGTGTCCCAGGCTTCAGGAGTGAGCTGTCTGTAAAGACCTGTCTGTGGATAATGGCATGCAAGAGCAAGGGTGCTTCCCAGACTTTCCCCTTGTGTTTGTCCGTCTCACACCGTGGGCAGGCAGCCCATGCCCTCTATGGCTGATGATGGGGTGGGCACTTGTGATGCTCCGGGCGCTGAGCTAGAGGCTACTCAAACCTTCACACCCATGCCATGAGGGAGGCGTTATTATCAGTTCTGCTTTACAGATGGAGAAACTGAAGCTTGGAGAACAAAGAAAATTAGATGAGCACTTCTTCACTTGGGATTGGTACTGGGCACTGGAAAGCTGGTAGGAACCAAATCAGCTCTTCACCCTCTTTTTCTCTTTGGGTCATTGCGGAGCATTTTTCTCATTCTCTGCCTCATTCTCCTGCTTTTCTCTGAAAACTAGCTCTTTCTGTTTGCACATTAGAGCATGTGGCTCCAACATGGCTGCTCCAATGTGGGTGGTTCCGGCCCCTGGGTCTACCCACATCTCAGGCTTAGTCCACAGAGGTGCGTGATTCCCGTCTAAGCACTAATGCCAGGTAGCTGGGAAGGGACATCTGACTGGCTCTGCTTGGGTCAGGCAGCTGATAAGCTATGGATACGAGGGCGGGGGGTCACTGACCTGCTGACTGCTCAGCAGGAGCTCTGAGAGCGAGCACCTCCACAGGTGAGCCGGGGCGGGGGGTGGGGGGGTGGGGGCGGGGAGAAATGATTGACAAAGGAATCAAAGGGCAGGAGAAAACAGTGGTAGAGGAAATGATTGGGTGAAAGAAAGAATTAGAATCTTTCAGATTGTCCTGGTTTTTCCATGGGTTGAGGACACGTCTCCTCCCCCCTCCAAGGAATGGTCTTTTCCTCCTGTTCATGTGGGCACAGGCTGACACGACTGCACCAAGCTTGAGTGAGGCCCAGCCAGTTATGCCACCTCACAGTTCCTCAGTTGGCTCACCTCCGGCCCTCATTTCCCTCGAGCCTAACACACACCCACTTTATACCACTTAAGCAGGGTTGCACCTCACCTGCTTAAATAACTCAACAAGTCTCAGGGAAGCGATGCAGAGGTAGAGAAGGAGCAAAAGCACTCCTCTGGGCCCATCCAAGTGGGCTCCTATAGCCATAGGCAGAGTCCTCTGTAATTATGTTCTCTGCCCACACGCTCCGCCTCACCACTGGTTTCAAATTAACAGCAGCAGCTGGTGGGGTGGGGCGACCAGCAGAGCAGGTTCCAGGTAGTTAAGGCCAAGCCAGGCTGAACACTTCCCCTCCTTCTGAAAGAGACAGGGCGTGAAAGGAGGGTCTGCTGGCTTCTGGACACCCCAGGTTATTTGCTCTGGAATCTGTTTGGAACACACAGGCATAGATCTTCCACCCAGGGGAGGGCCCAGCCCAGCCCATGCAGTCAGCACTATGGATGGCACGGAGCGCTGGCTGCTTTCAGGCAGTATCTTCCTCCTTCTGGGGGCTCCGCCGAGCCCCACTGATCTGATTTTACTTAGCAGGTTGCAGTTGGGGACCTGTGGTTAGGCAGTAGGGTGATTGTTCAAGTGTGGTTCCCTTAACACCTGCATCAGAACCCCCTGGAGAGCTTATGAAAATGTACATTTCTGGGCCCCACCCCTGGCCTACAGAATCAAATCCCCTGGAGTAAAGGAGTGATGGGGCCCAGGAGCATTGCCTCCCCACTCCAAGGAGTGATTTTTAACATGTCCTTCCTTCCACCACCACCAGTGATTCTGTTGGACTTGAAAGTCTAAGAATCACTTACACAGTGGATAGAAGCTTGGTATCTAAACTCAGGACCTGGTTACAAATGAACTCATCACTCCTCATCGCAATTTCCTTACCTGTAAAAGGGGTATAAAATACCCAGCACCAATTTCATAGGGCTGCCCTCAGCATTCAAGGTGCTTAGCTACAAATAGTGCGCGCTCCTAATGATAACTGCTGGGCTCTTATTCCTGGCAGGTTACAGCCATTTATTTTGATGATTCAGCATTGAGAAAGGAGATAAAAGCTGTGAAGGCTGAAGAATAGGACCTGACTGAGGGTTGGGGTGGGGGGCCAAGTATCAGGGAAGAATTTTCCTTGAACAGATGGAACATCATCCAGGGGAAGGCCCGGTACAGGCAACATCCTGCAAGGTCCCTGCAGGGGGAAAGCACCAGGGCACGTAAAAAACACCAAGAAAGGGTAAGGCTGGAGCCAGATGTGGTTAAGAGCAAGCTAGAGACATAAGCAGGAGCCAGTTAGGGAGGGGCCTGGTAGACCACAACTGGGGGGTTGATCTGGGTTGGAAGTGAGCAAGGAAAGAGCTTTATGCAGGGACAGACACTGTAGATGGGCATGTCAAATTTTAGGTTCTTCCCCCCTTAGACATGGGCAACTCACTCTTTAGAAGGCCGGGATATGGGCCTCCCCTACCCCCTCCCCATAGGTCAAAGGATATCCAACCTGGAGCCTGTGTCACCTTCTAGACTAGCCCTTCCTTGGGCACACAGAACTGTGAATTTCTTGCCTCTCAGGTCCCTAGCGCACATCTAGGTTTTGGGCAGGCCTTTCTCTGGTCCCTCCTCCTTCTTAAGGGAGTTCGCTGTGGCCTTTGTCCATACCCCTAAGAAAGAGGACCTGCCGAGAGGCAGCTATGTGTGTGTCTGTAGGGAGGGTGGAGGTGGAGGCGAACAGACAGAGCTTGGAATGCAAACTATGGTAACTAGTCTGCAGGACTGAGTCTGGGGTCCTCCCCCAATCCATTCTCACTCCAGCCAGGGGCCAGATCTGCAACAACTCTGTCCCTAACATTTGCTGGGGCCTGGGAGAAAAGTGCAAATGGAGGCTCAGGCTGGCAGCATTCTCACCTCCTACTCCATACATGTGTGGACACCACAAATAGTCATTGTATTCTTTACCACCACACACTTGGAAGTTGAGGGAAAGTGGATTTTTTAAAGTGTCTGTTATGAAGCAACGCTCATTATTAATTTTATTAAATCTCACTTTTGACTACACATCTTTTCAAGATTCTTTTTGATGAAATGAGAAGTATGCCTAAAATATTTTGATTGCATATTGATGTATTATACAAAGAAGAGCATTTGTGCAATTATTTGGGTTGCTAGCTATACTAGCCACATTTTTCAAGGAACACAATTTTTACTTGAAAGTCAAACTTTGGTTATACATCTTTGGGAATTTGGCAGACAGTGTCTTAAAAATTAACAAAGTGAGCCTGTAATTTTAAGAGGAACAACTGACCTTTTTTGTTGCTAGTAAAAAAAATTAAGCTTTCAAGCAAATATTAGAATTTTGGAAAACTTGTATCTTCCACCATAAACTTGACAGCTTTCTGATGCTTAAAGACTTTTCTGATGAGATGATAGGTGAAATGAACAAATATGACCTTCTGATATTATATAATGAAATGTATCAACATTTGAAACATCTGCATATCTCATTGGGCCAATATTTTCCAGGTGATTGATACATGATGTTACAAAATCATGCATGGTTAAAACATTCATTTAAAACACAATGACAATTGATTTTTAATATAATAGGATAGTTTCATATTTGATGTTGTAACCAAGCTTTTAAAAAAACTACAACTCTGAGTTGTGACATAGTGTCAAAGAATAATATGGACAATTATGTTGTTCTAGTTTGCTAGCTGCCGGAATGCAACACACCAGAGATGGATTGGCTTTCAATAAAAGGTGATTTATTTTGTTAGTTCTTCAGAAGAAAGGCAGCTAACTTTCCACTGCGGTTCTTTCTTACATGGGAAGGCACAGGATGGTCTCTGCTGGCCTTCTCTCCAGGCCCCTGGGTTCCAACAACTTTCCCCGGGGTTACTTCTTTCTGCATCTCCAAAAGCCTGGGCTGAGCTGCAAGTGCTGAGATGAGGAATGCCGAGCTGCTTGGGCTGTGCTACGTTGAGCTCTCTCATTTAAGCGCCAGCCAATTAAGTCAAACATCATTCATTGCAGGAGGCACGCGTCCTAGCCGATTGCAGATGTAAATCGACAACAGATGAGGTTCATGCACCATTGGCTCATGTTCACAGCAACAGAACTAGGTACCTTCACCTGGCCAAGCTGACAACTGAATCTAACTACCACATATGTGAAAAGGCTATTAAAATTCTCCTTCCTTTTCTAATTGTGTGAAGCTGGATTTTCTTCAAATACTTCAACCAAAACAACATATCACCACAGAGAACAGAGCAGATTTGAGAATCTAGCTATCTTCAGTTAAGATAGGCATTTTAAAAGATTTACAAAAATAAAACAACATAAACCTTTTCACTAAATATTTTTGTTTTAGAAAATAAAGCTTTTTTCATTAAAAATATGGTACAAATGTTAATATGTAAGCATTTATTATTTTAATGAATTGTAAATCCACATAAAAGCTCTGAGTTCTTGTAGTTTTAAAGAAATAGAATCCCAAGACTAAAATTCGTGAACCTGTATTTTAAACTATTTTATGCATAAATTTCTTTTCCACTCAAAATATTTCAGGACATCCTTTCATCTGAAATATAATATCTAATAATACAAATTATAGAGTGAGCACATTTATTGAAGGCTTAGAATGTACCCAGCAGTTTGTATACCTCAACTCATTCCCATTAACTCTTCACACACACACACACAAAGGCTCTAGGAGGTAGATATTATTTTCTCCATCCTACAGATGAAGAATAGGAAAGAGAGAAGTTAAGCAGTTTGCCCAAGAATGCACAGCAAAGTGGGTGATCCAGCCAGTTTAGAACCCAGAGCCTGTAGCCAAAACTATGGAAGCTCCACGATCTTTGGAACGCATTGACGCGTTGCAAATGACTAGAGTTAAATATAGGGCTTTGATTAGAAATAATTACAATATAAATTTATTTAGTTGGTTTTTGTTCTTGTGGATGGCTAATCACCATGAATAACTGTGGTCTTGGGATACATGTAGTGCTTTTACACAACCCTTTTTATAGCACCTGAACAGCCTCAAAGACAAGGGAGGACGAGCCTTTCTCCTACACACTGTTTCCAGATTCTCGGTGAAAGCCAGACCATGGGGGGCACCTTCCCTAACCCCCAACCCCAACCCAGCTTCTGCCTACTTTTCCTTGGTGTCATTTATCAGACTTTGTAATGATCTATTTCTAGTCCAGCTTGCTTGGCACCCACTAAACCACAAACTCCATGAGTACAGGGATCCTGGCTATGCACACTCATTCTTGCATCCTCTGAACTTAGGACAGTGCCTGCCGCACGGTAGCTGCTCAATAAACACTAGTTGATGAACGACTGTAAAGCAGAGGCTCTCAGAACTCAGCCCCTAACTCCTCAGATCCACTTCCCTTTTATATGCATACCAGCTCCCGAGGCGCTCTCAGTCCCGCCAGCCTGCACCTGTGCCTCTTTGCTGGGGACTGCTGGAGACAGTTTTGTCTGCATCAATAGAGAGTTACAAATGCCTTAAAATGTGTATCTCTCTGGGGATGGTCCTTAACCAATGGCTGACAGATCAGGGTAGCAAGATACATGCTCCATTTCTGTCGCCTGTCATCAGGACGCCCTGAGTGTACCCACAGTGTGTCCAGAGCTCCTCTGCAGGGTTGTGCCAAAGGCACCCTCCACAGGACTTGCTTTGATCACATGCCCTTCACTGGCTCCTTCCCTTTCCTATCTCACTCCTCACCCCCCATCAGTTTTCCCCCCACTTCCTATAAAGCATTCAAATCCTCACCTTAGGATCTGCTTCTGGGGAACTTGACCTAAGGCAGATGGGACTGTACCTCAATCACCTCTGCTCCCCCAGAGCCTGGTAGACACTTCGTGTTTGTGGAGTGAATGCATATTGGGGCCTCATTTATAATCCTAGTGCTCTGGGGCAAGATTTCTGGAGTGGAAGTTAAGAATGAAGCATTTCTGACAATGTTCCCTGGAAACTTTTGATAATTATGACCTTTGGGAGTGTGGCCGCACCAGTGGTGTGCTGGAGCTGGCTGGAACCAGCTTGTGCAGGCCGATCATTAAATAATCAGGAATTTTGCAAGCCGGTTGTTAAACTCTTGGTAGATCAGAATGGCTCATGGTGGGAGCTTTTACACCATGGAGACTGACAAATGTTGCACAAATCAACCCCCCTATTCCCTACAAGGAGCCAATTTACCTCCAGTCTACTGTGTACAGCACCTCACAGTTAAAAAGAAAAAACTGCAGAAAAAAGAAAATATAGAGTCATGGTTAAAACTATGGGTTCTGAAATCTGAGAGACCTGGGTTCAATTCTATTGTCACTGTTGAATCTATGGCCTTGGGCAAGTTAATTTCTCTGTGCCTGTATTTCCTCTTCGGTAAAACAGGGATAACATCATTTGTCTTTTGAAATAATGAATGAGAGAAGTACTTACTTAGCTCAGCACCGGGCACATAAAAATAGCTCAGTGAATGATAGCTATTATTCTTATTAAGTTAGAAGAACCAAGAAACACAGAAAGGCCCCAGAGACTACACTTATGTCAGCAGACGGCACCTCCCTGGGTTCCTCTTGTCGTCAGCCTGGCCCTATTAGTTCACCTTGACCAAATGTCGTGGCTCTTGGTGAACTCTTAAGAAGATTAACTGCTGATCTTAGCTCAGTGCTTATCACAGAGAAATCCCAGGGACCAGGTCCTTTGTTGGCTGGTTCTATGACTACATCAAAGAGGGAGCGAGTGCTGGAACTGGGCATCTGAAGCACCCTTCAAGAAATGACAATCTGCTCAAGGCAGATATTTTAGGAGGTAGCCATGCCCAGGTGGCAGGAAGCCACAATGCCTCTGAGACCATGACCCACGCTCCTGAGGCATTGCAGTGACACAAATTCATCCTAATAGACTTGGCACCTATTAAACGTGCAATACATACCCTGAGTCCAGTGCAATCCCTGGATGGTGCAGCCGAAGCTGTCAGTGCCCTGCCCATGTCCCCGCGGGACTTGTGGTTTCCACACCTGATAGCCATTGATCTCCCACAGCCACCTGCAACTCGAGCCGCAGGCACACACTTGGCCTGCAAAGCAGGGCAGGCCAAAGGGCTGAGGGTTTTCTAATCCCCTGGGAGCAGCCCCTACTAATGACTGACAGGAAATGGTAGTTAAACACCCAGACTCCTGGCCTCTTGGGCGAGACGATTCTGAGGCATGCTTCGTGGTATGCCCAAAAGTTGCCAGTGGAGGAAGCCCTGGCTGCCCAGATTATCACAGGTAATTGCTCAGTAGCATACCCTGATTTGGCTTCCTTCCCCACTCCCCTACCTGTGCCTCCTGGCTTTACCTCCCAAATAAAGTAGTGCTCATCTCTTTGTTTCAGGTTCTGCTCCTGGGGGAATCTAAGCTAAGACAAATGGACACTAATCATTCAACACCCAGTATGTGTCAGACGCAGAATTTGGTGCTTCCCTGTGGAATGGAAGTTTGGAGGGGATGGCTAGAATAAATGCCAAGATAGCCTGGTTGGAAGTGGCAAAGCAGGCTGGGATTCCTTGTGAAGTTATTTGTCTTCTGCTCTCCCTCCATGCTTCTTGAGTTCCGACATGCATTACGTATATGAAACATGTAAACATTTACTGTGAGTATTCTACCAAGACTAGGA
The DNA here is from genome assembly GCA_004026745.1 of Myrmecophaga tridactyla. Taxonomy (NCBI): domain Eukaryota; kingdom Metazoa; phylum Chordata; class Mammalia; order Pilosa; family Myrmecophagidae; genus Myrmecophaga; species Myrmecophaga tridactyla. Next base: position 4,386 of record PVIY010004807.1, on the reverse strand, counting down.
GTTGTAGACTTGCTGGAGAAAGTGGAGAAACATTTAATATGGAGTTTCCAGACTGGCCATTTCCATTCATAATCAGAAAAGATAGCATTTCTTCAACTCTTACTCTTTGTCAGCTACTGCAATCAAGGGCATGGACTTCTTCAATTACCACAAGACTATTTCATTTTATAAATGAAGAAACTGAGTCTCAGAGGGGGTAAGCCACTCATCCAAAGACACACAGCACAGGGAAGTGATGCTGTCAAGATTAGATCCCAGAACTTGTACCCCTGGGCCATTGACACAATGTGCTGGGACTTGAAATATGATGAAGTTCTATAGCTCCACCCCTCCCTCTTCTTCTATCCCACTGGAATGTAGAATCAGTTATCCTGGGGAACAGCATTTTTCTGATTTCTGTTTTCAACAAGGTGCCAATATTCATTGTGGAATATTGCAAACCACTCCCCCCATCCCCCACACACATACCTCTACCTTTCTGCCTTTGTGACATCCCCATGTGTTCATTGCAGATTTATCAGGTAGAAGGGAATGGAAGCCACTGTGAAAAGCGAGGAAAAGAAAGTCCACTGTGGTCAGTGGCCTGGGACCCCAATCCAAGTCATTGTGCTTTAGTTTTCCATGGAAGAAAACTAAAGGTTGCATGTGCCAATCTGAACATTGGCTGTGAAATTAATACTTTGGCCGAATGACTCAGTCAAGACGGAAACAATATTTTGTTCACACTGGCTTGGGCCAACATTTCCCAGAGAAAACCCTGCTGGGGTCAATGGAATCTTCAAAGGAAACAAAACTGCCTTCTGTCCTCAGTTTAAGCTTTGGTTTCTCTGAACACTGCCCTGCAAAGACCTGACAGAACCCCCCTTCTCCACCCTTCCACTGGTGTATGTGGAACCCCATCCAAAAGTGAACTCCAGAAGGGAAGATGAATTGAGAATTGGCCAGCTTGGAAAGGGGCTGGCTGCACAAGTCTGCCGCACGCAGACTCCCAAAGGAGGCCGGGATAGGAAAGATCTTGGCAGTTGCCCGATTGTCTGGGAGACAGGGGTCAGGATGGCGTGGCTTCAACAAGCTGGCTTTCTTACTCGGCTTTTGGCTCTGTGTTCTCGGTCCTCCAACCGGAGCCTGGCCAGGTCAGCCTGACCCGAGGTTGTCACCCTAGAGGCCTGTGAAATAACATGTGCTGTTAACTGGCCACTGCTGACCAGTGCCTGGAAGACAAGAGTCTCGGTTGCTAGGGCTTTGGTTGGCCAGGTTTGGGACTAATTCCTTTTGCCTTCCTCACCCTTACAGTGCTCCAGTCTGTGTCCTTAGGGTGGGAGAATGGGGGCATGGGGAGGAGACAGGGAGAAGGGGGGAGGCTGCCCCTGCAGGTTGGGTTTCTCAGGCTCCTACATCAGCTGTGGCTGGGTTTAGCTAAGGGGGAACTAACAAGAGGTTGGAGGCAGGAAGAGGAGAGAAACCAGGGTATTTCCCCGACTCTCTCCCAGCCTCAGCTGGTGTACCCCACAGCAGCTCTGTTTGCTTGGAGGTCCCAGCTTCTGCTGGACAGGGCTCCTTATCTCCAGCTCTACCTGGGTACCGTCAGACCCACTGTCCCAACCCACTGCTGTCTAATTCCTGACTCCCCTACTCAGCATCTCTAAAGTTCCTTCCCCCCATTCATTCACGACATTTATTGGGCATCTGCCATGTGTCAGGAGCTGCAAGGGTAAGAAGGACGTGGAAGTGGATGAGGCAGAGGGACAAGGCCCCTGCTGCCAGCACTCTCTGACTCCACAGATCCATCACCCTCCCAAGACACGATCTGCAAACCAAGTGAAGATGTGCTTTGACATAATAAAAATATTATTTTCTGATTATAAAAAAAGTTTATTCAAATAAAAAGTTTGCAAAGTTCTGAGAAGTACAAGAAAATAAATCATTCCAAATCTCACCACCCAGAGGGTCCCAGTGTTGACATTTTAATGAATGTCCTTCCAACAGGGCCAGGACTAGGATAGGGCAAGGGAGGCACTGGCCTTTGGTGCAGAATGTACGGGTGAGGAAAAAGACTCAGTTGTCAAGAGAAATAGCATGCTAAAGCAATATTGTAAAAATAAAAATAAATGCAAAAATTCATAATGAATAAAAGAGGAAAGCTTTAAATAAAGTCAGAATCTAAAGCAGCATTTGCACAGCATGACTACACTCTCCTCATCCTAATCCCATCCCTGTTGGTTTCTGTCTCTCTATATAAAATTTTGATTTTTTTACTTTGGTTTTTAAAAGATAGTAGAGTTCAAATGCCCTTTATCTTCATTACTGACATTTTTGATAGCCCCTTAGATTTTGCACCCAAAGCAAGGGCCTTGCTTGCCTCACCCACCCTAGTCCCAGCCTTGCGGCCTGTATATGTGACACACAAACATATACAGAGAAATGTTCTGTCTAAAGGGTCCAACTCGACTTAACGTTCTGTTTAACAATATGTCACTGAGCATTTCCTTGTCAATGAATATAGTTCTACATTCTCTTATTTGTGACCCTTTTGAAAGGATGTCTGCGAAAATATTTGATCCTGTCTTGGTGGGTTTGGCTGACTCTGCCAGTGCCCCACCCATGTCCCTTTCAGGGTGCTCCAGCCAGATTCCAGCTCTCGGCATCTGTGTTTCTGGATTGGAAGTCTTTTTTCCAGAACTGCGAAATTCCATTCTGCCTGTGAGTGCAGCCAGGGACGTTCTGGGGAATTTGCACCTGCCGGGAGCCACTCTTGACCCATGACTGAGGGTAGTTGGCACATAAATAGCCCAGCTCCCTTGCCCATGGGGTGAGACGTCTCTGAGCCATGTGCTCTCCACTGTGTCCAGACCTTGCCTGGTGGGAATAAACTCCAGTAGCCCACGGTGGTACTTGTCTTACTAATACCCGTTTTATTGACTGCCTGCCTTTCTCCATATCACTTCCCTCTTTCCTCCCAGGGCTATAGCCAGCCCTGGAGGAAGATCTTTGTCTGAAGGTCTGCTTCTGTTAAAATGGGCATTCTGATTATTTCAAATTTTTCACTATTAACATTGGTCACAATCTTTATACCAAGGAGCTGTCACACCCTCTCTTGCAGCCCTGAGCCAGACCACACACGCCTACAGAGGTTCTTCGATGAAGTAGAGAAAGGGTCCAGAGGCTCTGGCAGCACAAAAGCCCCTCCTAGTTAGATTATTTTAAATGATCATATTCACTATATGCTGGGGTTTCAGAAAGGTGGGGAAGCATTATTCTCACCTACCAAGCTGTATGTGCATGTGTGTGGCTCCCACAACTGGCCCATAGTAGATGATTTACAAATACTTACTGTGTTAGTAAAAGGAGGAGCGATTGATCCATGCTCTGAACCTCTGCCAAGCCACGTACATGAGATCCTGTAAAGTACCTGAGCTGTTGAGCTTCTGTGCCCCAAGATTCTCTAGGCCCACAATACACCCAGACAACAGTGCAGCCCTAAGGGCAACAAGGCAAGTGTGGGTTCCCTGGAGACATAAAAACTGGGGCCCAGTCTTTGAAGATGAAAACATGCTCTCTTCCTAATTGACGCAGGAGAAAAATCTGCCAAAATTGGGAATCGGGCCACGGCACCTCCCCTCTGAGGACTCCTATGCTTGCATCTGTTGGAGGGAGAAGGAGATTTTCCATCCCAAGTGAGCTGCAAGATCGCATCTTGCGCCAGCTTCCTCCCCCTCTCTCTCCTGGCTGCTAAATGCCAAGTATGACTTCACGGAATCCCTGAGCTCTGTGAATCAGCTCTAGACCCAGTGCTCAGGGCAGCAATGCAAGCAAGATTTCAACAAAAAACCGGATGCTTCAACTATCTCAGCTGCTATCCGTTGACTCTGGAAGCATTTTTTAAGATGATGAGGGAAATCTGGTTCTTCAAAGAGCTGGTGATGGAAGGCTGTAGCTTTTCCTGAAATGTCCTCATAGAAAACCTGGCTCACAAACACATTAACCTGGCCCCCTCTCCCAGCTGCCAACTCAGACTAAGTGGGATTGGTTGACATTGATCTTAAATGGCTTATCCCAGAAAGCAACCCATCTGATTACTCCTAAGCTACCTTCTCTCTCTTCCCTCCTGTAACTTGCTCAGGGAGCAGGTTCTTCCATTCCAGGGCCACCAATCCTGCTGGTAGATTGCATCCCAGGAGACCACAGGACAGTTGGGAGAAGACAAGATGGTGGTCAGCTCTCCCCTGTTGCCTGAAAGGTGTAACATTTTATTTGCTGAGTTTTGTTTATCTCTGCTATGGCTGCTTTTCTCATTATTTCTGTCAGGATGGTTTACCTTCACTACTGCCCACCTCTAAACCTTTGTCCATTCATGAAATGAGTCTGTTTTGACTTCTCACAAACAAC
>PVIY010004806.1:0-99441 GCA_004026745.1 Myrmecophaga tridactyla | reverse complement strand
AAAAAAAGATTATACCTACCATATCCCTTACCCCTTGCTTTCATTTATCACTAGCATTTCAAACTAAATTTATTTTAACATTTGTTCCCCCTATTATTTATTTTTATTCCATATGTTCTACTCTTTTGTTGATATAGTAGCTGAAAGGAGCATCAGACACAAGGTTTTCACATTCACAGAGTCTCACTGTGAAAGCTATTTCATTGTTCAATCATCATCAAGAAACATGGCTACTGGAACACAGCTCTACATTTTCAGGCACCACTAAGGTTTTGAACAATTTGTGTGGCAGTTGTAATTAATACAATCATGCACTTGTTTTTCTTAATCTAGTCTGACAACTTTTTACTTTTAACTATAGTATTTGTCCATTTAGAGGAAATAAAATTAATTTATTAATGTTTTAGATAAATTCTATTAGTCTGTTTTGGGACTTCTATATAACCCACCTAGACTGTTTCTTTTTCCTTCTGGATTGCTTGGCTAGTTTTTTCTTATTCTATTCCCTCTGTCAATTGAAAATTATAGTTCATTTCTACAATTAAAAAAAAAGGTTATCTTAGTAGAACCTGAATATTCAAAATTTAATCAATTTCTTTCTTCACCTCATAGGTAAAACAAGATCTATAGTGTACTTTAATCACATTCAAAATTTTATTTCACTTTATTTTTATTTTTGAGTCTCCAATATTTTATTATGTTTTATAATGAATGTTTGTTTAGATTTATCCACACACTGTATTTACTACTTTCTTTGCTTTTAATTGCTTCCTGCATCTCAGACTTTATATCTGGGAGAAATTTTCTTCTGCTTTCACTATATCTTTAAGAATTGTTTCGTATAGGTCTGTTGGCAAATTCTGTCCGTTTTTCTATGTCTGAAAATGTCATCATTCCACTCTTGATTTTCAAAGATACTTCTGATCTAGAATTCTAGGCTGAAGACTATTTTCATTCCATATATTAAATATGTCATTCTGACTTCTATTATTGCTGTTAAGAAACAAGCTCTCCTTATATCACTACTTTGAAAGTATTCTGTCATTTGTCCTTGCCTGCTTTTCAAATGTTCTTTTTCTTTATTTTCCTGTGATTTCACTATAATAGATCTAGGTTATTTTAGTTTATCCTACTTGTGATTTATGGGGCTTCTTAAATCTGTGGATTGGCTTTTCATCATCAGTACTAGAAAATTCTTAACCAAAATTTACTACAATATTTTTCTATCCCTCTCTTTCCTCATCCTGGGACACTGAGGGGATGTGTGTTTTGATTTCCTTTCCTATTATCTGTCACTCAGACTTCTTTTATATATTATATTTCATCTCTCTATGCTGGTTCTAGATTTATCTTCTACTATACTAATTCCCTATTCATCTCTGTTTAATATGCTGCTAAACCCACTCATTGAATGTTTAATGTTTTCCATTTCTAGAAATTTTATTTGAAGCATTTTCAGTCTGGTCATTAATTGTACTTCTTTGTTCTCTACACATATTTCAAGATTGTTTCATATCTTCAAGCATATTAAACAAATTTATTTTATAAACTGGGTCTGATTATTCCATTATCTTACAATTGTCTAAGACTGTGTCTGTTTTTTAATGCTGGTTCCCATTCAAGGTAACTTGTTTCCTTGTGAATTTGTTTTATGAGCTTAGTATCCTTGCAGTTTTATTTATGGAAATTATTTTAAGACTGGGATGAAGGTGAGTACTTCAGAGAAAATTTGCCTTTGCCTTTACCAATCCAGGACCACTCCAATTTAACATGAAGCTGGGTTTCTTTCTAACTAAATGGTGAGATGATAGACTACAAACCTAGGTAAAAGCTATCTTATGGTTTCCAGTTCTCACTGGTAATTTTCTCTTTGGGGCTTAATTATCAAGAATCAAGACAATTGCTCGTTCAGTTCACTAAAGACAGTTTTTTTTGGAGGAGGGCACTTTTTGCTCTAAATCTCTTCGTACTGAGGAGGTCCTTATACTCTTTAGGTCTTAGCTTTAGAAGAGAAATCTGCCATGTTTCCCATTTTGGGCATGTTTGGGATTTTTTTTCTGCCTCATTCACCCCGTGAGTTCATGAAAACCTAACCTGAAATTCACTTAGTTTGGCAGTTGTCTTTAGAGTGAATTCCAGCTGCAGGGTTCTACTTAGATCTTTGAATTGCCATTATTTTTCAGTGTCTGTTCTGAGAGTGTCTTACTTTCCAGACAGCTTATTAATGCTTTAATTTTAAAAAAATATTTTATCCAGGATTTTTATGGGTTATTTTGGTAGGAGGGTTGATACACATACTTGGCCTCTGTGCTGGTTTGAAAGGAAGTATGCCCCCTAAGAAAAGCCATGTTTTAATATAAATCCTATTTCATAAAGGTAGAATAATCTCTATTCAATACTGTATGTTTGAAACTGTGATTGGATCATCTCCCTGGTTGATGTGATTTAGTCAAGAGTGGTTGTTATACTGGATTAGGGGATGACATGTCTCCACCCATTTGAGTGGGTCTTGATTAGTTTCTGAAGTCCTATAAAAGAGGAAACATTTTGGAGAGAGAGATTCAGAAAGATTCAGAGGGAGCAGCACCACGAAGCAGAGACAACCAGCCATTGACCTTTGGAGATGAAGAAGGAAAACTCCTCCTGGGGAGCTTCATGAAACAGGAAGCCAGGAGAGAAAGCTAGCAGATGATGCCATGTTCCCTTCCAGCTGAGAGAGAAGCCCTGACTGTGTTTGCCATGTGCCTTCTCGTTTGAGAAAGAAACCCTGAACTTCATCGGCCTTCTTGAACCAAGGTATCTTTCCCTGGATGTCTTTGATTGGACATTTCTATAGACTTGTTGTAATTGGGACATTTTCTCAGCCTTGGAACTGTAAACTTGCAACTCATTAAATTCTTCCTTTTAAAAGCCATTCCGTTTCTGGTATATTGCATTCCAGCAGCTAGCAAACTAGAACAGCCTCCCATACTATCAGTAAGAGCAGTCCTGCTGCTGCCTAGGGCATCTTGTATATCAATTATGATGATCAAATGCATGGGCTTGTGTGTCTTTTTTCCCTACTAATGTTGGAGATTCTCAAAGACAGACTATTTGTAGTGTCTGGTTAATAATAGGATCTCTCTGTTTCTCTTTTTCATTGGTTGTGTGTGTGTACATATATACAAATATATTAAATAAACATAAGTAGACTCTGTATCAAAATCACATTTTCTTGTTCTTTATTAATTATTAATGGAGCACATTTCTGGGCTTACGCTTAGGATGAGATAAAGAGGTCCCCATTTGAAAATGTGATTAACTGGTGATTAAAAATTCAGTTACTCCTGAATGTTCATATGTTCCTCTTTTTGTGGTATAATCCAGAGATGAAATTTTTTATCAGTGTAATCACTAATTTCAGAGCATTACCTCCTTGGAATCCATAAGAAATCAAACCAGTTGCCCTTACGCCTAGAAACAAAAACAAAAACATCCATTATGTAACATTGATTTTTCACTGTGTCATTTTTTTGGTGGCTTGTTGCTATGGAAATCTCCCCATACTACCTGAAGACATGAATCTCATACTTGGTAGCAGTACATCTGCAGTGCTGCAGTGTACCCATATGGCAAATATACTGCAGCCAAGGGAAGCAAGTAAAATCTCTCTCCACAGATTTAACACTTCAAAGACTTAGCCAACTGTTAAATAGGCTACATTGTCTGATTGTTGGCAATACCAAAATTTACAAAGTCATTTATCCTGAAACACTTTATACACAGGCTCTGAGCTGGCAATAGGAGCGAACAGACAAAGTGGGTGCAGTAAAGGTAGCTCCAATCAAAATCTTTACCTGAACTGCCAAACACATCCTCCACCCACCTCAGATGTCTGGTTTCTACCTAAGCCCTGTTTATCGTTAGTGTTCAGACAATGCTACTAGTTTATAGACCTTTTTTTCTTTAGGCCTTTGGAAAATACCTCAATTCTTATTTCATAATAGTGATTTCATGCATGATTATTGGATGGATGGATAGTAGATCATGGACTTGGAGTTTAATTCTTGATGTGTTTATAGTTACAGTGGATATTTATCAACAAAAGTGATAATTACCATTTGTTGACCATCCACAGATGCTAGACATTTGTCTAAGTGTTTTATATACACTATTTGAGGTTATCTTCCAACATTCCTACAAAATGGATGCTTTTATTCATATTTTACCAGTAGGAAACTGAAGTCAAAAGACATTAAGTAAGTTACCTAAAGTCACCTATAATTATTGAATGAGATGTGGAGTTTGGTTTGATCTAAACATTCTATTTAATCTCAAAGCTTGTTCTCTTGCCAGTATATATCAACTTCTCTTTTATATAGACCTTTGTTTACATTATTTGTATTTTTTCAAATATACCACCCCATTATTAAGACCTTGTAATAGTGACATACATTTGTAATAGTGACATACACTCACCTTTGTAAATTATACTTACAGTATTGTTACCAAACAGTATTGTGCTATCCATTTATGCACCTTTACAATCAACCTTATTAAACATTTTGTACTTCTTAAGCATCATTCGCTTAATCTCTGCCATCTTTCTATCTCCTGATATCTTATGCTATCAAATTTAACTCCCAGATTTTTCTCAATATAGTTAATTCATATTAGTGAGACCATACAATATGGTCTTTTGTTTCTGGCTTATTTTGCTCAACATAATGTCCTCAGGGCTCATTCATGTTGTTGCATGCATCATGACTTCATTGCTTCTTGCAGCTTCACAATGTTCCATAGTAGGTACAGACTACAGTTTGTCCTTCCACTCATCAGTTGATGGACCCTTGGGCCATCTCCATCCATTGGCAATCATGAATAATGCCTCCATAAACATCGGTGTGCCAAAGACAATTCATGTTCCTGATTTCAGTTCTTCCGTGTATATACCTAGTAATGGGATTGCCAGATTATATGGCAGTTTTATACCTAGCTTCCTGAGGAACTGCCAAACTGCCTTCCAGAGCAGCTGCACCATTCTACATTCCCATCAACGGTGAATTAAGTGTGCCCATCTCTCCACATTTTTCTGGTTTTTTGTTTGTTTTTTGATAATGGCCATTCTAGAAGGTGTGAGATAATATCTCATTGTGGTTTTGATTTGCATTTCCCTAATAACTAGTGAAGTTCATCTTTTCATATGCTTTTTAACTATTTTTATTTCTTCTTTGCAAAAGTGTCTATGTCTTTTGCCCATTTTTTATTGGGTTGTCTTTTTGTTGTGGAGTTCTAAGATTTCTTTATAAATTCTGGATATTAAACCTTTATTGGAGGTAGTTTCCAAATATTTTCTCCTGTTGGGTAGGCAGTTTCTTTACTTTCTTGACAAAGTCCTTTGGCACGCAAAAGTATTCAATTTTGAGGGGATCACATTTATTTATTCATTCTTTTATTGCTTGAATACTTTGGGTGTAAGGTCTTAGGAAACCATTTCCTACCACAAGATCTTTAAGATGTTTCCCTACATTTTCTTCTAAGACTTTTATGGTCTTAGCTCTAATGTTTAAGGCTTTGATACATTTTGAGTAAATTTGGTATAAAATGTGAGATAGGGATTCTCTTTAATTCTTTTAGATATGGACATTCAGTTTTCCCAGCACCATTTCTTCAAGAAGCTGTTCTATCTCAGTTGAGTGGACTTGGCTTCTTATCAAAAATCAATTATCCATGGATGAGAGGCTCTCTTTCTGAACATTCAGTTTATTTACATTGGTTGGTATATCTATCCGTATGCCATTACCATGCTGTTTGACCACTATAGTTTTGTAATGTGCTTTAAAATCAGGTAGTGTACGACTTCCCACTTCATTTTCCTTTCTCAGGATGTTTTCAGCTGTTTAAGACACCCTGCCCTTCAAAATAAATTTTTTCTATTTCTGCAAAGTAAATTGTTGGGATTTTGATTGGTATTGCATTGAATCTGCAAATCATTTCGGGTAGAGTTGATACCCTAACTATATTTAGTCTTCCACTCCATGAACACAGTATGTCCTTACATATATTTAAGTCTTTCCTGGTTTCTTTTAGCAGTGTTTTGCAGTATTCTGTGTATCAGACCTTTACATCCTTGATTAAATTTATTCCTAGATATTTTACTCTTTTGGTTGCTATTGTATATGGATTTTTTTCTTGATTTCCTCTCAGATTGCTCATTACTAGTATACTATTGAGTTTTGCACATTGACCATGTATCCTGCCACTTTGCCGAACTTGTTTATTAACTTTAGTAGTTTTGTTGTGGATTTTTCAGGACTTTCTACATACAGGATCATGTCATCTGCAAACAGTGCTAGTTTTCCTTCTTCCTTACCAATTTGGATGTCTTTTATTGCTTCTTATTGCCTTATTGCTCTAACAAGTACTTCCACCCCAGTATTAATTAAATAACAATGGTGACAGTAGGCATCCATGTCTTGTTCCAGATCTTAGAGGGAAAGCTTTCAGTGTTTCCCCATTGAGTATGATAAACTGTCAGTTTTTCATATATGCCCTTTATCATGTTGAGGAAGTTTACTTCTAATCCTATCTTTTGAAGTGTTTTTATCAAGGAAGGATGCTGTATTTTGTCAAACAACTTTTCTGCTTCAATCAAGAGGACCATGTGGGTTTTCCCCTTTGATTTGATTTATTACATTAATTGATTTTCTTGTACTGAACTCCATTTGCATACCTGGAAAAAAATCCACTTGGACATGTTGTAAAATTCTTTTAATGTGCTGCTGGATTTGATTTTCCAGTATTTTGTTGAGGATTTTCACATCTATATTCATTAGAGAGATTAGTCTGTAAATTTCTTTTCTGGTATTATCTTTGTCTGGCTTTGGTATTGAGGTGATGTTGGCTTTATAGAATGAGTTAGGCAGTTTTCCCTCCTCTTCAACTTTTTTGGAAGAGTTTGAGCAGGATTGGTACTAATTATTCCTGGAATGCTTGGTAGAATTCACATGTAAAGCCATGTGGTCCTGAACTTTTCTTCATTGGGAGGTTTTTGATGACTGATTCAATCTCTTTACTTTTGATTGATTCGTGAGGTCTTTGATTTCTTCTCAAGTCAGTGTTGGTTGTTCATGTGTTTCTAGGAGGTTGTCCATTTTGTCTAAGTAGTCTAGTTTATAGGTATACAGTTGCTTATAGTATCATCTTATGCTCTCCTTTATTTCTGTGGGGTCAGTAGTAATGTACCCCTTCCCATTTCTGATTTTCGTTTTTATATCCTCTCTGTTTATTTCTTTGTCAGACTAAAATTCCATTGATTTTATTGATTTTTCTCAAAGAACAAACTTCTAGTTTTGTTGATTCTCTCTATTGTTTTTTTGTTCTCAATTTTATCTATTTATGCTCTAATCTTTATTTTTTTCCTTCTGTTTGCTTTGCGGTTAGTTTGTTGCTCTTTTTCAAGTTCCGCAAGTGTCTAGTTAAGTCCTCTATTGTCATACTTTCTTATTTTTTAAAGTAGGCATTTAGTACAATAAATTTCCCTCTCGGCACTGCCTTCACTGCATCCCATAAGTGTTGATATGCCGTACACTCATTTTCATTTGCTTTGAGAAATATAGTGATTTCTCTTGTAATTTCTTCTTTGACCCACTGGTTATTTAAGAGTATGTTGTTTAGCCTCCACATATTTGTGAATTTTCCAGTCCTCTGCCTATTATTGATTTCCAGCTTCATTCCACTATATCAGAGAAAGTGTTTTGTATAACTTTAGACTTTTTAAATATATTGAGACCTGCTTTGTGGTCTATCTTGGAGAATTATCCACGAGCACTTGAGAAGAATGTACATCTTGTTGTTGCGGGGTGCAATGTTCTGTAAATGTTGTCTAGTTCATTTATCATATTCAAGATCTCTTTTTCCTTATTGCTCCTCTGTCTAAATATTCTGTCCATTGATGAGAATGGTGTATTTATGTCTCTAACTATTACTATAGAGGTGTCTATTTCTCCCTTCAGTGTTTGCCTCATGTATTTTTAGGCACCCTGCCTAAGAACATAAATCTACATGATTGTTCTTTCTTCTTGAGGGGTTGCTCCTTTTAATAATACATAGTGTCCTTCTTTGTCTCTTTTAACCACTTTACATTTAAAGTCCACTTTGTGTGATATTATAATAGCCACACGTGATCTTTTCTGGTGGCTGTTTGTATGGAATATCTTTTTCCAACCTTTCACTTTTAACCTGTTGGTATTCTTCAGTCTGAAATGAGTCTCTTGTAGTCAGCATGTAGATGGATCCTGTTTCTTCTATCCACTTTGCTGGTCTTTGTCTTTTGATTAGGGAATTTAATCCATTAACATTCAATATTATTAAGTAAAGACAGAACATTCTTCAACCATTTTGTCCTTTAGATTTTATGTCATATCTTATTTTTACTCTCTTATTACCATATTAGTCACCCTTACTAGGTAGACTAAAAGGGTAAATAGGTATTTCTTGGAGAGCTTAGCTCTTGTTCACAAACTCTCCCAGTTTGTTTATCTGTGTATATTTTAAACTCTCCCTCATTTTTGAAGGAATATCATACCACTGCTTTCTTGCTTTCATGGTTTCTGCTGAGAAATCCATACATAATCCTATCAAACTTCCCCTGTATGTGATGGATTGCTTTTCTCTTACTACTTTCAGAATTATCTCTGTCTGGCATTTGACAATCTTTGTATGTGTCTCGGAGTAGGTCTATTAAGACCTGTTCTATGTGGGCTACATTGCACTTCTTGTACCTGTAGTTTGATGTCTTTCATAATAGTTGAGAAATTTACAGCAGTCATTTCCTCAATTTTTCTTTCTGCCCCTTTTCCTTTCTCTCCTCCTTCTGGGACATCCATAATACATGTTCATATGTTTGTACTGTCATTTAATTCCCTGAGACTCTACTCAAATTTTTCCATTCTTTTCCCTATCTGTTCCTGTGTGTAAGATGTCTTACCCTCTAGTTTGCTGAGCCTTTCTTCCGCCTCTTCAAATCTGTTCTTATATGTGACCAGTACATTTTTATTTCTTCTATTGAATCTTTCATTCCCTTATGTTCTGTTATTTTTTTTTTGCATGTTCCAAGTTCTTCTTTATGCTCACCCAGTGTTGTCCTTGTAGCCTTCAACAGTTTTGCCACATTTTCCTTCAACTTAAGTTGAATTGTAAAGTTTGTTTGAACATCCTTAATTAGCTGTTTCAACCCCTTTATCTCACCTGACGTTTTAGTTTCTTTTTTTGACTGGACCATATCTTCTTGCTTCTTAGTGTGACTTGTGATTTTTTGATGTCTCAGCATCCGATTTTTCTTGATTAGTTTATTTTGGAGGTCCTTTTCTTGTTGACTAGCTTTGTGCTCTCTTCTTTGACACTTGGCTCAACTTAATCTAGACCTCTAGCATAGTTTATGTTTAACTGATTATAGGTTTTTTTCAGCTTTTATTTATATGACTTGTCTTGCATATATGGAGTGATTTTTGAGATTGCTCTATTTGTGCTGTTGTTTCGCCCCCAGAAGATAGCTTTCTGGCTATTCACTAGCTGCCATGGAGGACACACTAAATCCTAGAACTCCCTATGTTGCCATCTATTTTTCTTTTAGAGGTTATTTATAGTTCAGGAGTTAACATGATCTGGAGTCAGACTACCTAGGTCGAAATGTCAGCTCCATCCTTCACTATATTTGTGACTTAAAGGTATTTACTTACCCTCTCACCTTCACTTTCCTCATCTGTAAAATGGAGGTAATAAATGTACTTTTCTAAGGAGATTCTTGAGAGAATTAAATGACCCATTGGACAGGGCCTAGAAAGTACCAAGTTAAGTGCTCAGTAAGTGCTAAATACTCTTGTATTAGAGTTCTCTAAGGAAACAGAACCAACAGGAGATATCTGTAAACATGAATTTTAAAAAGTGTCTCATGCAACTTTAGGGATGCAAGGAGTCAGATTCTGTAGGGCAGGCTGGCAACAACAATGAAGGTATTTGATTAATTTCCAGGAGAAGGTGGCTGGCTGAATTAGAGATGAAAGTTCTCTCTTCTGACTGCTAAAATCATCACCTCTCACTTAAAAGTCTTCAACCTATTGGATTCTCTCATTGCAAAAAACACTCACCTTCATTGATTGTAGATGTAATCAGCCAAAGATGTAGTCAACTGATTTTGACTTAATAAACCAGGCTTGTGGTTTATTAACCAGCCACAAAATGTCCTTGCAGTAACAGTGAGGCCAATGCTTGCTTGACCAGACAACTGGACACCATAACCTGGTCAAGTTGCCACATGAACCTAACCATCTGAACTATCATTATATTTTGTTAAGTGTGCTAGTTTTAGATACCAAAATGATGAATGAGATGTTTTAAGAACATTTATTTTAGGACAGCATGTTTTCTAGAGCAGTGGTTCTCATACTATGGTTTTCAGACTAGCAGCAGCATCATTACCTAGTAACTCGATAGAAATGCAGATCATTAAGCCCTACCCAGATCTACTGAACAGGAAACTCTGGAGATGGAGCCCATCCACCTGTATTTTAACAAGCCCTCTTGGTGATTCTGATGCAGGCCAGATTTGATAAACTTTATGGGAAAAGAGTTGTGTGTCTTTCCTAGATTTACCCAAGGCAACTCGGTCTGAAGAATGCTTTTGGAACCAATTCTGGGACACTGTAATTTTTTAGAATTAATTCCCACAGGTTCAAATAGATGCTGTAATCACTTTGTTCCTATGAGCCCATCTAATCACTGAGATTCTTGATTAATAGTTAATCATTTTGTCTTGACTGCATTTGAAATGATCAATTATTTTATAATGATTTCCTCTTGTGTGGAAAGAGCTGTAATACCGTGATTATCACAGCCATTAGAAGACACTGCTGGGATTTCTCCAGATTTGAAGGGGAAAGACTATTTTAAGGTACCCTGAATAAGTAGGCTAGTTTCTTTCTCAAAAAAAAAAAAAAAAAAGTTAACATTTGAGATTTCCTGACTGAGGAATATTTCAGTCAACTTTTTAAGGCTTTCACTATCTTAAGTTGTACATTGTTTATTAAGGTTCATATGTAGAAAAGACACTGAAAAACTTCTTGCTTCCATGCAGGAACAGAGCTCATGATGTTTGTTTGAGTCACAGTAAGATTAATTTAACCCAACCCTCAAACAATGGAAATTGCTTATTTTAGAAAATTTTTAAAAAATTAACCTCTTTTATCAATATTTTGTAACAAAATGAAATTAAAATGCTGTAAAGAATATATTGAAAAGTATCATTTACATTGAGAAATAGAATGTCTAAACCCTTTAGGAGTGGTTCCAGCTCTGTATGGGTAAAAATTTTAAACAAGGGCTTTCTAGATTTTCACAAGAACTATCAATGTGGTAGAATTTATCACAATTACTGGAACTGCTGACATTCAGTAGTTATAGAGATGCTTTTGATTGTAGTAGATGGAAAATCCTCCTTACTGCCCATAAGGACCTCAATATCTTCCTCTGATTTATAGGGATATTAATATTGCCTCGTGAATTTCTTATAAGGGTTACAGAGGGTTATAAATTATAGTAAATCCAATGCCTATTACATATCTAGAAGGAGCTACCCATATGTCCCATTACTGCTGTGGCATGTAGTTTCCAAACTTAACTGCATGTTAGAATTACATGGGGAAGAGGGGTGCTTGTTAGAAATATATGTTCTTAGCTGCCATGCCTAGTCTGCATTTTAATAGGTCCCGCAGGTGTTTAGAATTCAGCTGATCCTAAGAGTACACTTTGAGAAAAACATGCAGCCTAGATATAGCTGTGACTTTAGTCTCACCTACTAGTGTGAGAAAGGAAAACATCAAGGGGAAATTTGAGCAGTCCACTAAAGTTTTTAACAGTTGTATGTTCCAGGTAAGATGTTAGCAATAGAGGGGGAAGGAGCAATATGATTGGATCAGATATGGAGGGAATCAGAAGAGCTGCATTTTTTTTCACAGCTGTAAATATAAAAACCACTCTGTTCATTATCCATCAGTTAAGGCCCAAGAAATCATTATAAGAACATAAGATAAATGGAGGAATCCTGTCTGTTCTCACCATGGTTAGACAGTTCAGATATGAGTGGCAAAAGAAACAAAACTATCATTTTTCAGTTTGTATGACTCAGATACCATGCAGATACATGATACTTATTTAATCCAAACAGTTTCTTTGTTTTCACTGATGAGAAATTTGACCATCAAATTCCTCCAGTAAGTACAGACATAGAGTCATGAGACTTCTTATTAATAGATCCATGATTCAGACACAGGTCTGTCTAACTTGAAAGCTCCTTCTCTCTCTGCCTCATTGTTCTTGTTCCTGAAAAGGATGAAGGAAACAGGAGTCATGAGGTAAGGTGCTGAAACAAATTTGCACAGACTGCTTCTGTCTACAGTGTCTACCTCAAAAAGCCCGGGTTCTGCTCCCTTTCTTAGTTGGGCAGCACCTCTCTTACGTTGGCTCAGTCTCACTCTCCAACTCCTTGTGGACAAGTGGGAGCTCCCAGGAAGGGCCTCAGGGCCCACAATATTGGGGGCCTGGATTTCATGAGTGGGGAGAAGCAAGAATGGTGAGAGAAAGTACCCAAAACAAAAATCTAAATTGAAACTGGCAAACAGTTAAAACTAATATGTCAATCCAATGAAGTGAAGTATCCAGGTCTGAAACTGTGGGAAAGAAATGGGGCTTGCCAGATCAGAGCAAGGGGTATAGGACGGAGGGGAGAGGGCATGCTCTTATCAATAGGGCCCATGAGGCAGTAAAACTTAACTAAATAGTCAGATAGGCACACTTTTTTAAATCCTGGCTTCCCTGTCATTTATAAGCTATATAATCTTGGACTATTATTATTAGCCATGTTTGGGTCAAGAGCTGTGAGAGGTTGAATATGTTTGATCCCTCAAGATCCATACCTGACCTCATGTTCTTGGAAGTATTCCATTGCTTCCTGACCCAAAAGTTTGGAGACACCCAGGCAACAGAGTATTCATGGTATTGGTCTCACAGGTCCCTCAGAAGGAAGAGGGGCTAGGTGACAAGTACTAGCATTTGTGGTACTGTAGAGTAAAAAGCATGATCAAAAGAGTTGAAAGTAGAGAGAGAAAGGCAAGGCTCACCATTCAAAACAAGGGAACTGGAGGAGTCAACTGGGGTGGATCCCAGAGACTGAGTGCAGACACTAGCTGCAGCAGTTTCAAGAGCTTCTAGTATGTTTGGTCTTAGACAAACCAGTTACTTGAAGGGAACAGAGTACAAGAGATGCAAAATGTGTCAACAGTTAATATCTAGTATGTAACTTCTTAAGAGAGCAATGGTATTCAAGAATCATTTACCTGCATGCAAATGTCAAAATGGAATAGTTAATGACTGTGTCAGTTGAAAGGAGGTATGTACCCTAGAAAAGCCATGTTTTAATCAAAATCCCATTTCGTAAAGGTAGAATAATCCCTATTCAATATGTTTGAAACTGTAATCAGATCATCTCCCTGGATGATGTGATTTAGTCAAGAGTGGTTGTTAAACTGGATTAGGTAATGACATGTCTCCACCCATTTAGGTGGGTCTTGATTGGTTTATTGGAGTCCTATAAAAGAGGAAACATTTTGGAGATTCAGAGAGAGTAGCACCACAAAGCAGAGAGTCCATGAGCCAGGGAGCTTCATGAAACCAGAAGCCAGGAAAGAAAGCTAGCAGAGGATGCCGGGTTCGCCATGTGCCCTTCCAGCTGAGAGAGAAACTCTGACTGTGTTTGCCATGTGCCCTTCCACTTGAAAAAGAAATCCTGAACTGCTTCGGCCTTCTTGAACCAAGGTATCTTTCCCTGGATACCTTTGATTGGACATTTCTATAGACTTAGACTTGCTTTAACTGGGACATTTTCTTGGCCTTAGAACTGTAAACTAGCAACTTATTAAATCCCCCTTTTTTAAAAGTCATCCCGTCTCTGGTATATTGCATTCTGGCAGCTAGCAAACTAGAACAATGACTCTACTAACCATCTTGGTTTGCTTAAGCTTCTGCTTTATCCGGAGAACTATGAAGAAGATGAGGAGGCTAGCTGAGTTGACATACTAATTATCCTTTGTGGTGGTGACAGAGAGTCTGCCGACCTAGATTTTGCCCAAACGTCCTGGGGCTTCCTGATTAACCAACCACTGCCCAAAGACATTCCACCCTGCATGTCTACCTCTCACCCCACCTCTTCCTTGAGTGGCTATATAAGAATCCCCAAACTGCAATTCTCTGAGCAGGCCTCCATTCTAAGACCACTTCACATGCACATTGCTTTTGCTCAATAAAACCTTCTTGCCAGTAAATCCCCTGGTTATTTCTTTCATCAACACACACTTTAGATCTTACACTACCACAGAAGATTTCCCAACCCTTAAGGTGGAGAGAAGTTTTGGTGACAGTAGACCACTATCCCAAATATTTCCTTCTCGGGGCACATGCCAGAGCTTGAACCCACTCTGCTGGGGCAGAGCAGATGAACTGAGGGCTCTGTACCTGATTTTCCCCACTACCACCTCAGTTTTAGTCTGCATCCTGGAAAGGGAGGAAGAAGAGTTTTAATCCTCAATGTGCCAGAGTTTTAATCCTCAATGTGCCAAATTGACTTCACTGTGAGGTGATATCTGCACAGTTCCTCATCAACATATTGTGTTGCATCGATGCCTTTGTTTTTTTTTTTTTTAACTTTGTTATTGTATAGTATAACATATATACAAAGCAAATAAATTTTAAAAAGCAATAGTTTTCAAAGCATTCTTCAACAAGTAGTTACAAGACAGATCCCAGAGTTTGTCATGTTCTACCATACGATTCTCTCAGATTTTTCCTTCTAGCTGCTCCAGATAGGACGCTAGAGGGCTTAAATACTTTTTTATCATCACAATTAACTTTTTTTCCTTTTTTTGTGATAAATAACATGTATACCATAAAGCTATAAATTTCAAAGCAGAACAACACAATTAGTTGTAGAACATATTTCAGAGTTTGACATGGGTTACAATACACAATTTTAGGTTTTTACTTCTAGCTGCTCTAAAATACTGGAGACTAAAAGAGATATCAATTTAATGATTTAGCATTCATATTCATTTGTTAAATCCTATCTAGCTCCACCATCACCTCTGATCTTTCCAGCCCTCTCTTTAGGGGTGTTTGGGCTATGGCAATTCTAAATTTTTCATATTGGATAGGTCTGCTACTAATATGGGTAGGGAGACAGAACTATCTGATGTTCTGGAGAGGCTGGGCTAGGTTTCAGGACTTATCTGGACTGGGGACCCATCTGGAGGTTGTAGGTTTCTGGAAACTTACTCTAGTGCATGGAACCCTTGTGGAATCTTATATATTGCCCTAGGTGTTCTTTAGGATTGGCTAGAAAGTTCCTGGTTGGGGGTTGGCAGGTTATGATAGGTAGCAAGGTCTACCTGATGTAAGAGCAACCTCTAGAATAGCCTCTCAACTCTATTTGAATTCTCTCTTGTACTGAGACTGTATTAGTTACACTTCTTTTCCCCCTTTTGGTCAGGATGGAATTGTTGACCCCACAGTGCCAGGTGTGGATTCAGCTTTGATGCCTTTTTGAATTTGAAATGAGCTTCAATTCTTCTCCCTTTCCTACCAAAATTCATCATTTGAAATAAATTCCTGTGAGGTTTCTCAGTGGGTCATTCTTGCTATATTTTTTGTACTGAAGGATACGAACACTGTTTGCATTGTCTTATTCTGAGATTTAATTGTGTCACAGAGACACAATTCATTTTATTCCTTCTACCTCCTCATGGCTAGATGCTACTAATGTGAGGTGGAAAAAGAACTATTTGGTTACGGGTCATGAGAAAATTGGGTTTTTTTTATAAAAGCAGGCATCTCGTTATAAAATGACATTACTCATTTTGAGTAAATTTCTTTGGAATGTAAACTTTCAATTGTTTTCCCATCCATGAAAAGAATTGAGAGCCAGGGTTATAATTCCTCTCATAACATGTCAGCTTAAAATCCATGATTGGCTATTTTTCTCTAATGTAAAAAGGATTAATTCACTGTTGATTTAAATCCCTTCACCATAGCAAAACAAGAATTGTTTCCAAGTAACCAGAAATTACACATGAGAGTTCAATCTTAAGGAATTTTTGTATAAGAGCCAAGAAATAGATCTGCTGGTCAGATTAATGGAAGACATGGCTAGAAGCCCAGGACCTCCATACAGCCAGCAAAGCTGCTTAATAGCCAAACACACAGACTGCACCCTGCACAGTAGGGCCTGTGCTTTTCCTGGTTGAGGAAACACCACACAAAACCCTACTTACTGAGAAATTCCCAAAGACCTGGCTTGTTATTCTTATTCTGATTGGATATAAGTGACAAGTGTACATAGAGTATTTTCTCACAAAAGTGTACATTTGAAGTTGTCGTCAGCCCATGCAATAATGTTCACCCTTTTTCATAGTCCGGATTTTCATTAAATGAGACAAAGTAGGCTCAGTACAGCTCAACACACAGAAGTACTCAATGCAGCTTTAGAGATGGAATCTTTGGTGAGACATGTGAGCTCACCCTAAGGGAAAATTAGAACCATCTCCAGATGTCAGGAAAGGTTTTTTACTTAGCAAACATAACTTTTTTTTTTCAACTGTGAGTGATACTTATCAAGCCACTTCATGAGAAAACGAAGTGTTTTGCTCAAGTCCACTGATGGTAAAGTTGGGATCCTAATTCCTAAATAGTAATAATTTCACAGGAAACAGCATCCTAGCCAATTTCAATTTCTCTAACAACCTTCAGGCTTATAGTATGATATGGCAAAATGCTTTGGAACCAACAAATGTGAATGTCTAAGAGGATACAAAATACTATATTTATTTTTAGGTGAAATACAGGTACCTCAGATCATTCATTGGCAATTACTGCCTGAATAAGCTGCTATTTGAAATTGTGCAATTTTTATTTTCTCCAAATTTCCTATCACCTCTCACATATGGAAAAACCACCAGTACATTTCTTATATTTTATGAATCTTAGTTACTCAATATATGCAATAGAAGTAATATTTAGAGAAGTTGTTGCTAGAATTTTTTAAATAAGTAAATATAATCCTTGTCACCCAATAGGGAATTGTGTCAGTTTGAAAGGATTTATGTACCCTAAAAAAAGCGATGTTTTAATCCTAATCAATCTTGTGAGAGCAACGGTTTCTTCTAATCCCTATTCAGTACTATAGGTTGGAAACTTGATTAGGTGATATCCACGGAGATGTGATCCAGTCAATTGTGGATATTAAACTTGATCAGATGGAGATGCATCCCTACCCATTCTAAGTAGGTCTTGATTAGTTTACTGGAATCCCATAAAAGAAGAAATATTTTGGAGAAAGCTTCAGAACACTGCCGAACCATGAAGTAGAGAGTTCCTTTTGGATACAAAGGGAGAATGAGGAGATTCTGAGAGAGCGGAGAATGCCACAGAACCAAGAAGCAGAGAGTCCTCCAGCCAGGACTTTGGAGATGAAGAAGGAAAATGTCTCCCAGGTTGCTTCATGAAACAAGAAGCTGGAAGAGAAAGCTAACAGACTTCGCCACGTGCCCTTCCAGATGAAAGAGAAACCCTGAATGTCATTGGCCTTCCTGAACCTAGGTATCTTTCCCTGAATGCCTTAGATTGGACATGTCTATAAACTTGTTTTAATTGGCACATTTTCTTGGCCTTAGAACTATAAACTAGCAACTTATTAAATTCCTCTTTTTAAAAACCATTCTGTTTCTGGTATATTGCACTCTGGCAGCTAGCAAATTAGAACAGGGATCAATGTTAGTTTCCTTTCCCCTGCAATTAAAAACAGTAGAACATAGTAAAATAGAGACTTGGTTAAAGCAGCCAAAACCTTTGAGAAATTTTTAACTCTATGTAGATCCAGAAAATAGGAAAAGGAAATTTCCACAAAGGAGGTAGGTCCAGCAGGCCCCTAAAGGATTCCACAGCAAAGAAAGTGAGAAATGGAATAAGCATTCCAATAGAAGGCCCAGCATGAAAAAGAGGTACCCATAATGAGGTTCTTGAGAATAGGGGTAGGCAAATATACTGGAAGAGGCCAACTGTTCAGACATTCCATATTCATGAATTTGTCTTTATTTCTCTATATAGTGTTCACCATTGAAACTTTTAAGGAGTTTGTATGGTTCTATTTAAATTTCAGAAAGAAAGATTTCTTAGTAGACTCCACTTGCTATCTCCATATGCGGTAATAGAAATTTGCCTTTGCCACAATGGAAAGAATATAACCACTGAGATACAGAATTATTTATAACATAGGTACAGTTAGAACTAAATTTGCTCAAGTTCTATAATACTGATTACCTTAGAATAAAATAACGCCTTTTGAAACTTAAATCTCTTCTATGTCTATATGGCAATGGGAAATCTAAATTTTTCTGAAATTTCAAAGTAGTTATAGAAAAATCTTTTTTTTTTTTTTAAATGTCTGAGAAGTGACAGAAATCAGACAGTGTAGTAGTCAGGGTTCCCCCAGAGAAACAGAACAACAGGGTACATATGAGATTTACTATAAGAATTGACTCACATGACCATGGGGGCAAGCAAGTCTGATTTCTGCAGGGCAGCACAAGCTGGACACTCTGATAAAGGGGAAATTGAATTCCCCAGGGGAAGCTGGCTAGCTAAAGTAGAGGAAGAAACTCTTTCTGGTTTCTAAAATCATCAGTTCTAGCTTTAAAGATCTTTCACAGATTGGATAAGGAGACTTTCTTCATTGCTGAGGACAATGTCCTTTGTTGACTGTGCATGCACCAGCCTTAGATAACAACCAGCTAATTATAGAGGCAAATCTATCTATGCAATACCGTCACAGTAATAATCAGGCTGGTGCTTCCTTGACCAACAACTGGACACCATAACCAAGCCAAGTGGACACATGAAATTGATTATCACAGGCAAGAACGGAAATGTACACAATTTAAAATAGCAGTTTATTCAGATAGTTATTTCAATTACTTTCTGGTTTCCCACTACTATTTTTATATACAAAAGAGATACAATTTACAGCAACTGGAGACATCTATTATCTTTCCTATTTTATGAAAAATAAGAAAAAGCCTGAAAGAAAAGAAACTATCAACATTAGAATCAAAGTTCTTTTCTGGGCTTAATTTCCTCAAAATTATTAAACAGATAACTGAACCATTCATGTTCAAGGAAATTGAGGATAAAAGGGCAGGAAAAAAAGACTAGTTTTGGGAGTAGACAATTTACCTTCTTGAAACTTTTTTTTTTTTTTTGGAGCTTTCACTATAGATAATTTCTGCTTCCTCTGATTATTCTTTTTAAAACAAAAGTACTGTTAACTGGGCTTTTGAAAATGGAAGGATTACCCACACTCACATAACTTTCTAACTTTTCCCATGTAGATGCATGTCTTTATTTGGTATCAATGATCCAAGTTCAGACCAATTCTTCCTCAAGCTGCTCAAAGTGATGATAAGCAGGAATCAGAAGCCATGACCTGTCCCTGGGTGGCTGGAGGCATAGTTTGGCAGAACTCCAGACTACAGTCCTGGGCCAAGGCCAAGAAACAAGGCTTAGCACCTGCCACATGTGAAGTCTTTTTTCATCTAGTTCTGAATGTGCAAAAATTCCTTTGTAGATTGGGCAAAGCAGTAGTTATGTCCCCTTTTGTTAGGATTTCTGGATAAATCTTTTATGTGCTGTTACTTTCAAAACTTCTTTATTCTTGTGTTTTAGATGTGGTTTTTGTGAACAACATAACTGAGCTTTGTTCTTGTCCAATCTGGTAGTGTTTTTCTCTAAATTAGATCATTTACTCCACTTTTACTAAATGAAATTATTCATACATGCACATTTAAACCTACTATCTCAATTATGTGCTTTCTATTTATCATGACAATTCTATGTTCCTTTTTCTCTCTTCTTTTGAATCGATTTTTGGGCAATCCTAATATTTTTACTTCTGCAAAATTATAGGTTATATGCAACATTCTATTAATGATTAAAATTATAACATGCATCTTTATTAAAATCTCATATTAATTGATAACTTTATCTTCCTTTAAGACAATGCAAAGAATTTAACACACTTTAACTCTATTAATTTCCCCTCCTGCAGTATAAGCTATTGTCATGTATTTAAATTATCAGTGTGTAAGAGAATATATTAAAATGCATGTTTATGAGTATATATAGTCTACAACATTATGAATATTTAAATTAATACTCTGTATTCATTTACATTTATCCACTAGTTTAGTAATTGATTTGCTCTTTTTCCTTCCTATCTTTCTCAGCTTCCTTCTAGTATCATTTTCCTACAGCTTCAGCTACATCTTTAGAAATCCTGTTAGACTAGATCTATAGGATGTGAACTCTCTCAGGTTTTCATTATCATAAAAAATTTGCACTAGTCATCGGTTTCTAGATTTCAAGATAATTCCTTTCGGTATATGAGAGACATCATTCCACTGCTTTCTATTTCTTGTATTACTTTTGAGAAGTCAGCTTTCAGTTTAGCTGTTGCTCCTTCACAGGTAATCTTTTTACCTTTTAACTGCTTTTAAGGGTTTTAAAAATTTGGCCTTTGGTTTTCCCAAATTTCTCAATTTTTTTTAACGTGGTCTTTTCATTTTGAGATAATTGTGGATTTACATGTAGTTTTAGGAAATAACGCACAGAGATCCCACATGCCTTTTATCCAGTTTTCCCCAGTGGTAACATCTTGGAAAACCAAAGTAGAACATCACAACCTGAGTAGTTTCAATGATATTTTAAAGGTATGGAGTTCTTGTATTTATTCTATTGGTGATTCTTTGGGCTTTTGGATCTCTGTGTATATTGATATTTTTATCATGTTTGAAATATCCTCAGTCACTCTCTCTTCAAATACTATCTCTATTCCATTGTTTCAGTCGTCTAATTTTTGAGGCAAATGGACTTTGTCGCTATAAATTCTGAATTTTTCTATGTATTTTTCTCTTCTCAGCTAATGCTATATAGTTCTCTTGACCTATTTTCTAGTTCACTAAATCACTCTTCACTTGGTTTAATCTATTGGAAAGCTACGAATTCCTAATTTAGAGTATTATATATTTTTTCAATTCTATAATTTGTTTGGTTCTTTTTAATTTGGCTACATCACTTTTTATAGTTTTCAATCTTCTGCTAAAATTTGCACTCTTGACTTTTATCTTCTTGATTATATACGTATAGTTGTTTTATAGCCTATGAGTTACACTTCTAAGACCAGAAGTCCCTGTAGTTCAGTTTTTGTTTAATGTTTCTGCTGATACTTGCTTGTGGAGGTTTACCTCCTTTTGTATCTGATTATCTTTGACTACTTTGGACATTCATTAAAAAAAAAAATTGCCTGTGGAAATAATTGGCACCTAAGATAGGGTTGTCTTCCTCCAGAGGGAATTTACCTTTGCTTGTGTCAAGTGCTTTGGGAGTTAGAAATCTGGGAACACTTTGAACTAAGTTTAAGGCTTGACATTTTTCATACCACACAAATGACTCAATACTAGGACTGATTTATTTTCAAGACACCAATAAGTCCCAGCTAAAAATGGGTTGGTATATCAGAGTTCCATACTTTGACAGGCCTAGAGCTTTGATGTTTAGTTCTTCAAGAATCCAAAAAGTACAACACATGTTCCAGCTGCCTCTAGTGGGTCTACAAATGTTTCAAGGGCAAAAGTAACTCTCTATCTATGTGGGTCTAGTCAAGAGATCAACCAGTCATTATTTTAACAGAAAGAATTTAACATAAAGAATTGTTACTAGTTATGCTGGTCTGAAGCTATTCTGTACCCCAGAAAAGCCATGTCTTTTAATCCAATCTTGTTGAGGGAGACTTATTGTTGGATGGGACCTCTTTTATTAGATTGTTCCATGGAGATGTGACCTCACCTGCATTAGTTGGTTAGATGCTGCCAGAATGCAATATATGAGAAATGGGTTGGCTTTTATAAAGGGAATT
This sequence comes from Myrmecophaga tridactyla, assembly GCA_004026745.1. Taxonomy (NCBI): domain Eukaryota; kingdom Metazoa; phylum Chordata; class Mammalia; order Pilosa; family Myrmecophagidae; genus Myrmecophaga; species Myrmecophaga tridactyla. The sequence goes on along the minus strand of PVIY010004806.1, from coordinate 77,393 downwards.
TATTAAACTACAAGTTTATTATTCTAGGCCATGAAAATGTCCAAACTAATTAGCCCCTGGAAATATAACTTGATTCAAGAAAGGCCAATGAGCTTTGAACACCTCTGTCAGCTGCGAAGGCACATGGCTAGGGTCTGCTGATCCTTTGGCTTCAGATTTCAAACAGCTTCCCTGGGAGTATTTTCTTTCTGCATCTCCAAATGTCTGTGTCACCTCTGGAGCAACTCCAAAATGTTTCCCCTTTTAAAAGACTCCAGTAAACTAATAAGACCCATCTTAAATGGGTGGAGTCACATCTACATCTAATCAAAAAGCCACACCCACAATTGTGTGTGTCACATCTCCATGGAAACAATCCAATCAATGTTTCCACCCTACAATATTGAATCAGGATTAAAGAACATGGCTTTTGGGGTACACAACACTTTCAAACCAGCACACTGCCCATTCAAGGTGGGGCTTAATTCTTTCCAGGAACTTTTATGAGAGAGAATTCAGAGCTGACACAAAGCACAGAGAGATAATATCAAAATGGTGAGCATTTAACTAACAGGACAAAAGTAAAAAGATACTTTGTAACAAAAAAATGAGAAAAAAATAAAGAAATGAAAGTACTCTTTTTGTATTTGCATATATGTGTAAATATGATTGTGTCTATGCACAACCTAGGTAGATGATAGATGGAAGAAAAGAAGGAAAGCAGCAGAGAAAGAAAGTTTAATGGTAAGAAAGCAGGCTTTCCACACTCTAGATACACCATGTTCTTTGCACACATTACCCTTCTGCCAAGATTTAGGCAAAAAGCCTCAGAAAATGAAAAATAATTTATGCGCTTCACTTTTGCAAAGAGAGCATAAGTAGCTAAGAACAGAGTCAAAATGTTGGCACTGAGTTCCCAAGTAGGCTTTCAACCTTGAAAGCTAAGGTTTTCATAGAAGGCTGAGATGTTTGCAAGACAAAGGACTTCTTGAGTTTCAAACTCAGAGGAAAAAAGGCCTTGCTAAAAAATAATGAATTGAGAAAAATTATGAAGTTTTCTCTGGAAAGTAGAGATAAAAGTATTTCTTTATTGGAAGAGTATATATTTTTTCATATTATTTCAGTTTGCTAAAGCTGTCAGAATACAGTCTATCAGAAGTGGATTGGCTTTCATAAAGGGGATTAATTAAGTTACACGTTACAATTCCAAGGCCATGAAATGTCCAAATTAAGGCATCAATAAGAAAATTTCTCCACTCAATAAAGGCTGATCACATTACGGATTTCTCCAGACATTAAAGAATTTGCCAAGAGGAAAAACACTAATTGTCTTGGAAACTATGGCTATTTTAAATGTGTTATTTAAAAATTAAATGGATTTATTATTGATATTTTTATGACAAGTATTTTAAAGATTTCTCAGTTTTAATTTCTAATGTGAATATTGATAGATGTACTCCTCATAGATCAAAGCTCTTTCAATAATTTTTAAGAGTTTGAAGGGTACCTGAGACTAAAAGAATGTCTTTTAAAAAGAAAGCCATATGGTGACATCTGCTGGCCCTTTGCTCCCAGGTTTTGTTGGTTTCAGCTCCTGTTTCCACTGGTCACTTCTCTGAGCTTCTGTCTGCTTCCAAATGTCTGTGTGCTTTCCAAAATGTCCCTCTCTTGAAGGACTCCAGTTATCAGGTTAAGACCCATTTTAAATAGTGGGGTCACATCTCCATCTACTCAAAAGGTCCCACCCATAATTGGGTGGGTCACATCTCCATGGAAACAACCTAATCTAAAGGTTCCACCCAATAATAGGTCTGCCTCTATAAAATTGGATTACAAGAGGATTTTTTTTTGGCGGGGGGGGGGGGTACAGAACAGTTTCAAACCAGTACAGAGGAGTATATATTTTCATATAAACAGAAAGAAGAATAAAACAGTAAATGTCTCCTAGAACACGGAAAAAGAGTCCACTGCTTCCAACTCCTAATTCTAGACCAAATCTGAGGAAAAGAAAATTATATAATTCTAAAATTAGTTGGGAGGACACCTCAAGAAAGGCATTCCTTGCCTTGGTTCACATACTGAAAGCCCTACAGAGAAGTTCTTTGTCTGGCATGGCTAAGGGTAGTAGAGCAGAAAAGTCTGAGTGGGTTACCTAGGCAGATGGGCTGGAGAACATCATCAATATTTAAATTACCCCTCAAAAAACTTGTTTCCCATGTTCCAGAAAAGGAGCACAAAGGTAAAACTAGGCAGACTAGAGAATGTGGACTTGTTGATAGATGGCCCTGGTAGAACCAGGATGACCTCAGCAGATGCCATATATGCAGGCAAATGACCAGAGACTAGTGCTGAAAGGGTAAAATAGTATTAAACACCCACAAGGAAGGGTCAGATACTTCTATCCAGTGACAGGGCAGTACATACGTCAGCTACCTCTCCCCACCCCAGCATATAGGTCACCCCTTGAAGAGATGTAGAAAAGTAAAGAGAAGTAAGGACAGGAATGAAACCCCTCAACTAAACTGAGTATTTTCCTAGGGAAGACTAATAAATATCTTGAAATTATTAAGTTTACTTGTAAGTAAATAGCTCAGGATTTTTAATCCTGCTATTTATCAGAGAGGAGGATTAAGTCATATTTTGTTCAGTCACAGAACAATAAAGAAAGGCACATTTTTGGTCACTGAGTTGCATTGCAATGACAGAAAGATTGTGTAGCTGGCAGGTACACAAGTGGAAGTATGTATTTTGAAAGTGAAAGGGACAGAGGCAAGTCAACATTTTATTTCCAGGGCACTTACTGCCTGCCAAGCTTTTCCATAAATTTTCCAGTTTATACATGTAAAGGAGGCCACATATGTTTGAGGGCAAGAAATTCTTTGACTCAATTTCTCATGCGGTACATAAATTGTTGTAGTTTATTTTATGAACTTAAAGGGCCTCTGGTCCCAGGAGATTCTGACTAATTTTATGATAAATTGTAGTGCTGCTATGAATCTTAAATAAGTACATTCATCCCATATAGAAAAATGTGAACATTACTGAGCACTGCTTCATGAAGCCAATGTTGAGCAATAAAAACCTAGTGTAGTCTATATTTGTTTCATTAAATGTCCTATTTCACATATAGAAATGTGACTTCTAAAAAATATGGTGTGACAAATACAGTAAGTGGTAAAGTAATTAAGACCTCTAGTGAAAAAAAAGTAAAAGGAGAAAGGATGGCTAATTTTAAGGCAAAATTGTTCTTTACTGAGATGATTATTTAAAATTTCATCAGGTTTTTAAGATTCCTTTTGTCAGGAAAGGCAGAGAATGAGGGACTATGAGTCTAAGGATTGCAGGTGCTTTGCCAGATATCAAGGAACATACAAACATAAAGAATATAGTGTTCTTGCTTTTCTTAAGAAAGAAAGAAATAATGATTGGAACACCAAATAAGTTCATGTGGTACAAAAGAGGTGCTTTTGAACTATTATGGGAAGAGACTGATATAACTGGGTTTCATGGAAAACAGAGGAATGTCATTCTGTAGCGTATGGGTGTGGTTTACACATATAGATATGTGAGGGAATCAGTGAACAGTAAGTATTTCAGAGATTATCATGCATTTGGACAAGGATAAGTATTTCAATTTAATTTACAAGAAAGTAAGGTAAGTAAGAAAGAAAGGCTAAAAAAAAAAGAACAATGAAGGAAGAACACTTTGAGCATCTACTATGGTCCAGGAATAGAAAGAGGTAACTTTAGACACAGTATTTCAGAAAATTCCCCCAATTCTACAATAAAATGGTTATTGATATCGCTATAGCTGAAGAATCTTATTTAAAACCTATTTGATACTCAGATAACCATCTACATCAACTATTTCAAATTCCTTTAGTCTCAGGAACCCTTCAAACTCTTAAAAATTTTTGAAAGAGCTTTGATCTTTGAGGATTACATCTATCAATATTCATTACATTAGAAATTTAAACTGAGAAATCGTCAAAATATTTATTCAATCATAAAAATATCAACAATAAATCCACTTAATTTTTAATAGCTATAGTTTCCAAGACAATTACTGACAAGTGTAGCATTGTTTTTTCCTTCTTGCAAATTCTTTGATGTCTGGCCTAATAACAGCTGAATTTTCATTTCTGGTTCTTTAGTCAATGTGTTGTGATATGTAGCTTTAGTTGAAGCATACTTTAAGTATCTGACTTCATGCATACATGTAGTTGAAAAAGTAAGTTGCATTTTAATACCCTATTCAGATCAGGTTATTACAGATATTATGGATATTCTTTAATCTTATTCCAAATCTCAACAAGTGTTTCTTTATTAAACGAAATCTGAAACCACATCAAAACTAGTCATGCTTGCAATTCAAAGAAATGCACAAGATCTTTCCTTGACCCAATCCTCATACTTAGGTTTACATCAGAAATGCTTCGTGCATATTTCCCATATATTTATAGAGAATATTGAAAGACATAGTCAAGGACAGAGATTTAATAACACTAATGACATGGACTGCTTTGTCAAGGACATTAAGTTAAACTAACAATTTAAAAACTGCTCACTGTGTGCACATGCAAGTAAAGAATACTCTGAGTACTAGTATAGTTTGAGGACACTGCTTTGATTCAGGCTAAGATGGATGCAATTTGTATTTGTATAACATAAAATCATATACCATATAAAATTGTTAGAGTTTTTGCTAAAGCTGCTGGAATGCAATATATTAGAAACGGAATGGCTTTTGAAATGGAAATTTATTAAGTTGCAAGTTTACAGTTCTAAGGCCATGAAAATGTCCAAATTAAGGTACCAACACTCAAGAAAGGCAGATTTCATCTGGAACACCTCTGTCAGTTGCAAAGGCATGTGACTGGTGTCTGCTGGGGTCTTTGGCTTCTGGACACCTGTCAGCTGGGATGGCACATGGAAACATTTTCCAGCTTTCTGTCCTGGCTTCTCATTTCATAAAGACTCCCCAGAGGTGTTTTCCTTCTGCATCTCCAAGGGTCTCTGGCTGTGTGGGCTCTATTGTCTTTGAAGCTTTTTCCAAAATAGTTTCCTCTTAAATTACTCCAGTAAGCAACTTCACCTTGAATGGGTAGAGACACATCTCCATAGAAACCACCTAATCAAGTTACCACTCACAATCGGGTGGGTCACATCTCCATGGAAACAATCAAAAAGATCCTACCCAGCAATGCTGAATCAGGGTTAAAGAAGATGGCTTTTCTGGGGTACACAACAGTTGCAAACCAGGACAATACATGATGTTTTTATGAAAATATTGTTGACCCTGCAGATCCCTGAAAGGGTGTTGGAGAACCTCTGCCAAGAGTTTTAATGACTATACTTTATGAACTACTTAGCTATATGGTATATAAAATCCAGTAGGCCCAATATGGAAGTGCCCATGCCAACCCTCACAGCAATGAAACCAGAAATCTAAGCATATTCTATTTCCTGTAAATGACTGGCTGGCCCAGAAACTAAAGTTAAATATAGCCCATCAGTTATCACCAACTACCTTCCTCATTCCTAAGCAACCTATACCAACCATTTTAGGAAATGTAGCCTACACTAATAAAAATTCTCTCCCAATGTACCTGCTTATTCTGCCTACAAAAAACCATTGGTCTCTTTGTTGATGGGAATACCTCTCTATCTCCTGGCAGTTGGAGTTCCCTCAACTCATGAATTGATTCAAATAAACTCTTTGAGGTCTAATCAAATTTTGATCAAGTTTTTATTTTAACATATATCATCCCCAATAAGTTGTTATCTGGCTTAATTTTAAATGCCTTTTATGAAAAATAAGTCACTGCTTCTTAAGGCAAAATATTTCATTTTCAGTTATCTTTAGTGACAGCAAATTGTTTATTTAAAAGTAAAATTGTAGAAACTCATTCCTTCTTAAAGGAAAAGAATTCACAGTTCTCATTAATGGAAAAATAAATGTCTAAAATCTTTCTACTTTCGGAGGATTGTAGGGGAGGTAGCAACAGTGAAACCCTATGTAAATGGCCCACCTTTAACACTACACATTGATGAATTTCTATATATGAAAAGGCAAGCCTAAACCTAAGCTTGCTGAGTGATATTCTGCAGTGGTTGATTTCATTTACAAAAGAAAAAGGTAGTTGTGATCTTTTAAAAATATTAAAGGACTTTTTAAAAATTGACTTGTTGAAGTATAATTTACATAACATTCAAATGCACCCATTAAAAAAAATACAGTTATTGGGACTCAGCATCAAGGGACTGAGAAAACCTTCTCAACCAAAAGGGGAAGAGTGAAATGAGACAAAATAAAGTGTCAATGGCTGAGAGATTCCAAACAGAGTCAAGAGGTTATCCTGGAGGTTATTCTTACGCTTTATATAGATATCACTTTTTCATTTAAGATGTAATGGAGAGGCTGGAGGGAACTGCCTGAAAATGGAGAGCTGTGTTCCAGTAGCCATGTTTCTTGAAGATGATTGTATAATGATATAGCTTTCACAATGTGACTGTGTGATTGTGAAAACATTGTGTCTGATGCTCCTTTATCTACCTTATCGACAGATGAGTAAACATATGTATTAAAAATAAATAAATACTAGGGAGAACAAATGTTAAAATAAATTTAGTAGATTGAAATGCTGGTGATTGGTGAGGGGAATGGGTAGGGGGTATGGTATGTACGAATTTTTTCCTTTTTTCTTTTCTTTTTCTGGATTGATGCAAATGTTCTGAGAGGTGATCGTGGTAATGAATATACAACTATGTGATGATATTGTGAGTTACTATTTATATATCAAGAATGGAATGATTGTATGGTAAGAATGTTCATATTTGTATGTTGTTATATTTTTTTAAAATTTCAAATAAAAAAAAATACAGTGTATGGATTTTTGACAAATATTGACCCCGTTTAACAACCTCCATAATCAAGATATAAGCTAGTTCAATCACCCTAAGAATTTCCCTCCTGCCTCTTTATCTTCAATCCTTCCCCACCCTTGGAAACAGAAAACCATTGATCTGTTTTCTGTCAATATAAATTAGCTTTGCCTTTTGTTTAACTTAATGTAAATGGATCACACACTAGGTACTCTTGCATCAGGCTTTTCATCATTCAGCACAATGCCGTTGGATATATGACTTGTTCATGCCTTTTTATTAAGTGATACTCAGCAACTGTGGCTGCACACTTTATCCATTCATCAGATGAAAGACATTTAGAATGTCTCTGGTTTTAGGTGGTTATAATTAAAGCTGCCATATGGGTACAGGTTTTTGTATGAACATTAGTTTTCATTTTATTTTTGGTTAATACCTAGGCCCAGAATTGCTGAATTCTATCTTAAGTATATCTTTAACTTTAAGAAACTGAAAAACTCTTTTACATTCCCACCAGTTTTGTATGAGAGTCTCAGTTTCTCTATATCCTTTCTAACACTTGCTATGTTAGTCATTTTAATTTTAGCCATTTTAAAGGATGTATAATGATATCTTATTGTGATTTTAACTCATAACTCTGTGAGTATCTTTTTATATGGTTGCCAAAGGAGATTACAAATGGAAAATAAGGTTTTTACTAAAATATTTCCTCATTTAAAAAATACAGCTTGGTTGGCTTCTTAGACTTGTAAGTGTTCTTTATGTTTTGAGAATACAGTTCTCTGGCAGATATAATATTTTTCTCAATGTGTGGCTTGATTTTTAATATTCTTAGAGTATCTTTCAAAGAACAAAAGCTTTTCATTTTGATAAAGTTTATCAATTTTTTTCTATTATCCATTACTTTTTGCCCTAAGAAATCTTGACTACACCACGATCATAGATATTTTTCATTATGTTTTCTTCTGGAGTTAGATTTAGATTAGATTTTAGATCTTCAATCCATTTTTGTTTATTTGTGTGTGATGTGAGGTAGTGGAGATAATTTTTTTTTCCACACGGGTAAGCAGTTGCCCTAGTATCATTCATTGAAAAGAGTGTTCTTTCCTTACTGACTTATCTTGGCTTCTATTAAAATTCAGTTGAATGTATGTTTGATTCTATTTCTGGACTCTGTATTCCATTCTATTGATCTGTATGCATATCCTTACATAAATACCATACTGCCTTACATATTACAGCTTTTTTATTCTATTATATAATCATGAATTCAAATTCTCCAACTTTGTTCTTTTTCAAAATTGTATTGGTTAATCTATGTTGCTTCCATATCTATAAACATTTTGGAATCTAATTTTCCTATATGGTTTTTATTTTCTCAAAGTAATGAATGCAGAGTGTAAAATCTCAAATAGTGCTATGAATTTATAACATAACACACCAACTCCCTGTTCCACCACCATCCCCAGCCCAGAGGTAGCCACTTCCAATTTTTTTAGAGTTACTGTAATTCTAAACAGCATGCTTAATGTTTTTTTCTTTCCATTTTAGACTTTACTTAACTCCCTATTATGACAGATAAGGTGTCCGCATTTGTAAACCTCACTCTTTACTCACCCTGACATACATGCTACCCCCATCCTTAAACTGTAATCTTCAGTAAAATCCAGTTTTGGTGTTTATATAATTATGATTCTGTAATTAATAAGAACAGCTAAACCAATACTATAATACATTTCCTTTCTTGTATGATTTTGTTTCCTTGGTGTTCTAGTTTGCTAGCTGCCAGAATGCAATATACCAAAAACAGAATGGCTTCTAAAAAGGGGAATTTAATAAGTTGCTAGTTTACAGTTCTAAGGCCAAGAAAATGTCCAATCAAAGGTATCCAGGAAAAGACACCTTGGTTCAAGAAGGCTGATGAAGTTCAGGGTTTCTCTCTAGTGAGAAGGCACATGGTGAACACAGTCAGGGTTCCTCTCTCATCACATGGTGAGCATGGCATCATCTGCTAGCTTCTTCTCCTGGCTTCCTGTTTCATGAAGCTCCCCAGGAGGCATTTTCCTTCTTCATCTCCAAAGATCGCTGGCTGGTGAACTTCTGCTTGTCGTGGCTATGCGGTTCTGCTCTGCTCTCTCTGAATCACTCATTCTCCAAAATGTTTCCTTTTTATAGGACTCCAGAAACTTATCAAGACCCACCCAAATGGGTGGAGACATGTCATCACCTAATCCAGCTTAACAACCACTCTTGATTAAATCAAATCTCCAGGAAGATGATCTGATTACAGTTTCAAGCATACAGTATTGAATAGGGATTGTTCTACCTTTATGAAATGGAATTTTGATTAAAACATGGCTTTTCTAGGGGACATACATCCTTTCAAACCAGCATTCTTGGGGTTAATATATATCATTTTTTTCTCATTTTCTTAGTTTTCTACATAATTATCACTGATTCTCTCCTCGCCCCTCTCTCCACAACTTTCAGAGCCCTTCAATGCAGTAAGTACTGTTTAAGAATCAGGAATCAGCTATTCCTTGGTGGCATCACTCCTGGACACCACATCCACACCCTCCTCTCTGCCTGCCTACATGGCTGCTTTCCAGGAGATTCCTTCCTCTGTGCGCTTGTGTGGGAGCATCTCTTGCCTTCTTTCTCAGAATTACTGCCTCATTTTGGCAGTGCACAACCTCCAAGAACTCCCTTGGAGATAGGGGCTTAGAGATAAACTTTGAGACCTTGTATGTCTGAAAATGTTTTTAGTCCATCTTTACCTATGACACAGTTTGGCTGGGTATAGAATTCTAGATTGAAAGAATTGTAAAATTTTCACAATTTTGAGCTCATTGTAGCATTGCCTTTTTGCCTCCAATGTTACTGTTGAAAAGCCCAATTTCAGTTTAATTCTTAAACCTTTATACATGATCTGCTTTTAGTCTCACATTCTATAATTTTAAAATACACCCTGAAGTGGGCCCTTTGAATCTATAAACTCAAAGGGTTTCAATGATGGATATTTTCTAATTTTTTAGTTCATTTTTTCTCTTTTTGCTGAGTTCTTACTTTCTATATTTCCTACGATTGGATGTTGGACCATTTAGATTGATTCACTAATTTTTAATTTTTTTCCTCTCCTAGTCTCTTCATGTTATGGTTCTACTTTCTTGGAGCTATCTTCAACTCTATCATCTGATTCTCCTTTTTTCCTGATTTTTAAATTTCTAACTCATTTTTAATTTTTAAGAGCTATCTCTCATTCTCTATCCTTTTTTATAACATTCTTATCACATTTCACGGATGCATTATCTTCCCCTTCTCTAAGAATATTAGCTTTTGTTTTGTTTTTTCTGTTCCCTGAATCATCTAACTTTCCTCCTAGTTCCTTCCTTTCTTTTTGTTTTGATCTGTATTCCATGTTAAAAGCTCTTCTTGAACATCTCATCACTCTTCACTGTCCCTTTCTATTTGCATGAATTTCATCAATGTTAAAGACATTTAACATTGCATAATATAAGCAAGACATATCCACTGACAACTTTATTATTGGGTGATGGGGTTAGGGAATTGATATGTCCCAGGGACCTCCAAATGTCAACAGCTAACATTTGGCTGTCCATAGAGAACCACCACAATGTCTGCCTGGAGAGTAGAACCCTGACTTCAGAGGTCTGGTGTCATGATTCTGAAGACGCTATAGGACCATTTCTCTAATTCAGAGAATAAGCTTCCAAAATTCTACAGTATAGAGTGAGAGAGGAGAAGCTCTCCCTGGCTGAGGTGTAGGTAAGGATCTTTGAGGATCCTTTTACTCCTCATGACAGACTTCCATGCTTCATATTCTCAATTCCACTCACCCCATTCTCCTGTGGTGGTACCACGTGGTACTTCATCCAAGTCATCACAGTTCCTCTTTCTTCCAATCCCACCTGCCCCTAAGATGGGCTCAAGCTTCTCTACTTCACCAGTCCATCTACTTCTCACCTTCCAAATTTGTGGTGACATTTACTTGGAAGTGTCTTCTCTCTCATTCTCTTTATTCTTGGGAGTGCATAGTGTTTGCATTCCCTTACTGTCATTTTAGTGTGGTGTCAAAAGTAAGAAAAGTTAGAGGGTAAAGATACATGTTCAATCTCCCATGTTTTCCTGGAAAATCATCCTCCATTTCTACCTCTAGAGGCTGTTGAATTTCTCATCAACTGATGACACCTCTCTCATTCTCTTTGTCAGAGGTAGTCTCTCCAGTTGCTGTTCATTTACTAGAGATTAAAAGTGCAGGCTCTGAGTCGGATGGCCTGCAGATTTAGACCAACTTAATGACTTTGGGAGTACAGGCAAGTTACTTAGCCTACGCCACAGCTTCCTTATCTGTGAAACAGAATAACAGTACCCCCTTATGTGCTCGTTTTGAAGACCAATATGTAAAATATTTACAGAAATTAAAATGGCACTCGGCACTTAGAATAAGCTCACGTGTTAGGTGTCATCATCATTTTAATGGAGTTTTTGGTGGACAAGGATGCCATTGAGTATTCTCAATGCTTTGTAATTAACTAAAATTCATAAGACTTCTAGAAAACTGGACTTTCATAGCGTCTATACACAGATGTTCTCACAGAGGCTGAATATTTTGAAGAATTGAGATCTTAACATTATTGGTTATATTGTTTCATAGTCATAGTATTTCATTCCATTTATTTAGATCCTTAAATTCTGCATTGTTTCATGGAGTTAATTAATATACTTAAATTTATCCTTAAGTGTCTCATGGGTTTGGATATTATTGAAAATATAATTATTTTATAACATCATTTCCAATTTATATGTTTCTAGTACATGGAAAAACAATGCATTTTTGTATATTGATACCTTATTCTGCAACCTTGTTAAATTCACTTTTTATTTTAGATTTTTTTTTGTAGATTCCTTTGGATCTTCTATGTATATAATAACATTTTATGCCCTTCGTAAAACTTGTCTTGCCTTTTTCCACTGACTTGGTCCTCCAGTAAAACGTTGAATAAAAATGATGAGAGTGAACACCTTACCTTGTTCTGATCTTAGGGAGAAAACATTCTTCAGACTTTTATCATAAAATATACTAGCTGTAAGATTTTTGTAGTTGCACTCTTTTTCATAGTTTACTGAGATTTTTTATCAGGACTGGTGTGGAATTTTGTCAAATGCTTCTGCCACATCTACTGAAATGATCATATGTCTTTTAGCCTAACAACTTCATCTCATTCCACTTTTCCATTATCTTGCCATTTTCTCACAATCCTCCTTTGACTCCAAGTTTCCTTTATTATTTAATCACCAAAGCACAACAGGTTTTTGCACTTACTGTCCCTTCAGCCTAGACTTCTGCCCCAGATCTTTACATGGCTGCCTCCCACTCAACATTTGAATCCTTAGTTTATATGTCACATTTGGAGACATGTCTTCCCTAACAACCCAATCTAAAGTACCTTACACACCTAAGCCCCTCACACACACTCAAATGCATTCTCAATTTAACTTAACCAAACTTTAGTCATGAGTCTCTCCTCCTTGCAGGCTCCTGAACTTTGGCTCACCCTTAAGCTTAAGTAAGCACTTAAAGTGTAGAATATTCTCTCTCAATGGTTCTTTCTGATAATTGGCTGATTTCTTATTAATTCATCCCAATCATGCCATCTGCTCATCCCCACCCATTTGTCCTACTCTCCAAAATCCCTTCTAGCCCTGCTTACCCCTCCTAATAGAAGCAAAGCCTATTTCAGTTTGAATTTGAGATGTTTATAGATCTTAGGTGTGGACCATCCTCCCTATTGCAATAGTCTTTTATAATAAAGTCTCCCCTTATTTAAGTCTGGATTTGTTGTTTATTTTTGTTGTATATATGCTTGTCTCAATGCCTGACTCAGCCTTTCAACTACTCCACCTGCTCTAGAATGCAGGATCCAGGAGAGCAGTGGCCTTGAATACCTATCTGTTAAATTAATATGTACTATGACAGAGGAAGTCCAAAATGTCATGGAGGAGACTTCTAATGCATCCTAATGAGGCTATTAAAGGATTTCTGAGAAAATAATGATAGCTAGGTTGAGAACTAAGGGATGAGTTTCAACTGACCAAAGAAGACTAGGGGTGGGAAGAATGGTGGTTATGGCAGATTTAATAACCTTCTAATATGAAGGATGGAATTAAAAAAAAATAAAGATATTATGACCAGAGGCAAAATAGAATGATTCCATAAGAAAGGGAAAGAAGTTCAATACGGATTAAACACATATTTGAGGATAGGTGGCTAGGAATTTGTGATAACTGAGTATGGAAAATAAAAATAGGGTCTATATGAAGAAGACTTTATAAGCCATGGTGATAGGCAAAATTCTAAGATAGCCCTTAATCTTCCCCACCCCTGGTATGTACACTCTGTAAAATGTTTCACCCCTTCAACGTAGACAGCACCTCTAAATAGAAGGGGATACCACTATCATGAGTCAGTTATTTTATATGGCAAAAGTGAAAGGGCTTGCAGATGTAATTAAGATCCCTAATCCATTAACTTTAAGTTGATCAAAAGTAAAATCATCTTAGGTGAGCCCAACCTAGCAAGGGAAGCTCTTTAAAAGAAGGCCTAAGAGTCAGAGTGAGACAGAAGCAGAGAGCTTCCGAGCGACAGCAGGTGTTCTCCTGCTTCCTTGAAGAAGTAAGCTGCTATGATATGAGCTGGACCACATAAGAGGGACAGTCAGCCTCTAGGAGCTGAGTACCCAAGTTCTACAACTGCAAGGAACAGAATTCTATGGGCAACTGAGCTTGAATGAGGATCCAGAGGCTCAGACAAGATGGTAGCCAAGCCAACACCTTGATTTCAGGCTGGCGAGATTCTGAACGGAGGATCTGGCTAGCTTCATGCCTGAACTCCTGACACACAGAAACTGTGAGTAATAAATTTGTATTGTTTTAAGATGTTAAATTTGGAGTAATTTGTTATGCAGCAACTGACAGTTTAAATAGCTACATAAGAACTTTGTTTTTGTAGGAATAACTACAAATTCTTTTTTCAAAAAAATAAGGTATAGGTACTCCCCCCTTGTTTCTGGGTAGATTATGTGACTGTATCAACCGAAACAGTAGATTGGAAGTGATGTTATGTGACTACGAAAGTCACATCATGAAAGACAATTGAGCTTCCACCTTTTATTCTATTGGAGCCCTGAAGCACCATGAAAAGCTATATGTACCGTGAGAAGCTATAAGTATACACACTGATTCAGACCAGGCTTTCAGCCATTCCAGCCAAGGTTCCACACATATGAATGGGGCTACCATGGATACTCCAGACTAGCCCATCTTTTAGCGGAATACCAGTGAGTGGCCTCTCGTGATGCTAATGAAGCCAAGCCATGTCTGCCCACATACCTGGCCCACAAAATTGCAAGATGTAACAAAGTGTTTTTTGCTTTAAGCCACTAAGTTTTAGAGTTGTATGTTACACAGCAATAGATATGTATAACAGCCATGAAAGGGTTTTAAAATGAGGGATGAAATCATATTTGCATTTTATAAATAACCCTAGAATGAAGTGGATAAACTATTAGAGGTCAGGGAGTCCAGGAAGAAGGATTCTCTTCTAAAAAGATTATAGGACCTTGGAACTAGAGGGGTAGAATGCAATTTGGTACATATATCTTTATTTGGTGGTTCAAGAAAAAAAAAATACCTGGGTCAAAAGAGAAGCTTTTTTTTTAAAGCTTTCTTATGGGTTGTAAACTATTTGCCAAAAGATTTTGCTAATTTATTCTTTTACCCCCTCCTGACCAAAATCAATGTATTATTAAAAAAAAAAACTGATTTTTTTGGTCAGTTTCACAAGGAAAAATAAATTTTAATTAGTATATTTTATAGATTACTGATTATATTCATCTTGGTTTTATATTTTTTATGCTTTTGTTAGCTCATATATTTTCCTTTTGGGGAGACTAGTAGGCTTTGTTTTTTTCCCTAATGTGTTTTATGTGCTGTTAGCAAGCTTCTGTCTATCACATTTCCAGAAAATATTTCACTAATCTTTTTATTTATTTTTGCTTAGAATTTTTTTTATGTATAGATAACTTTCATTGCTAACTAATGCATTAGTTTTCTAAAGCTGCTGGAATGCAACATACCAGAAATGGAATGGCTTTTATAAAGGAAATTTATTAAGTTACAAGTTTACAGTTCTATGGCCAGAAAAATGTCCAAACTTAGGCATCCAGAAAAAATATATCTTGACACAAGAAAGGCTGATGTCTGTCACATGGGAAGGCATGTGGCTGGCATCTCCCAGTCCTTGTTTCTGGTTCCATTGCTACTAGCTTCTGATACCAGTGGTTTCCTCTCTATGCATCTGTGGCCCTTCACTTAGCTCCTCTGGGATACAACTCTGGGTTCTGGCTTGCTTAGCATCTCATAGGAAGCCACATGGTGACATCTGCTGGGCTCTGCCCATGTCCAGACATCTGCTCTCTCTGATATTGCAAACATCCATGTCCTCATCAGCTCTGGAGGAACTGTTCTCCAAGAGTCTGCATCTGAGGTTTCTCCAAAATGTCTCCCCTTTTAAAGAACTCTAGAAAACCAATCAATATCCCCCACCCTTAAATGGGAAGACTCATGTCTCCATCTAATCAAAAGAGTAGACCCACAATTGGGTGTGTAACATCTCCATGGAAGCAATTTAACCAAAAGTTCACACCCACAGCTGGGTGTGTCACATTTCCATGTAAGCAATCCAAAGTTTCCCATTCTAAACAATAAGTCTGGCCCTACAAGGTTGGGTCAGGATTAAAACATGGCTTTTCTGGGGTACATAATAGTTTGAAACTGGCAGAACGAGTAAACTTTATTTCTCTTTAAACTTCTTTGACATCCATCATCAGATAAATATTCACCCATACACTTTTTTGCATTCAACTCTTTATTCCATATGAAATTTCACTTTGTTTCATAGATGAATATTTAAAATTAGTGTTTTCCAAGTAGACAATTATCATAAACCTTGCTTTCTTAAATTATTTCTAACAATTTCTTGATGATATTGCTAAATATTATACATGCAGATCGGTTTTGAAACTATCCTTTCTGTTCTATCAATCTGTCTGTTGAATTTTATCAAGTTACTTTATTTACTTTGACCTCATAGAATGTTTTTATATCTGGTATATTATAAACAATAAAATATTCAGTTTGTCAGTTAGATGTATATTTAAGTCTATGCTATGAATATAGCTTTAGCCACATCCTATTCACTTTATTAAATGATGTTCAAATATTTTATTTTTTCTTTTTTGGTTATAATGGCACCTTTGATTTCCCCATTAAACCACTTTTTATTTTTTAACCTTATATTTATTTTCTAGTAGTAATTTAGATACATGCTTTAAAACACTAAGTGGTTAAGTGTTTATATTTTATCTTGCTTATCGTTTTTGTTGTAAAATTGTTACTTTATTTTCTGTGTAATTTCTCTGTAATCAGAGAAAATGCCAATAGAATTTCAGCCTTTAAATATTAAAGATTTTTGTGAACCTGGATATGATCAATTTCTGTAAATGTTCCATAAATGTTTGCACAAGTATGATATCTATTTTTAGGATCCAAAGTTTGATGTATTTAATTAAATCAAACTTTCAACTAATAGCCTTCAAACCTCCTATATGAAGTTTAGGATTATTAATCTGTAATTTTAGACTATCAATCTGCATGATCTATATATATCTATCTATAATTTTTAGGAAAATTTCTTCCCCATCAAACTTTATTCTTGAAGGTATCCAATCAGCTTAGATTAAAACTCTACCTTGATACTGATGAATCTCAAATTATATCTCCAGCCCTAATATCTCTCCTGCACTCTAGATTCATATGTCTATGTTAAAAGGATTCTTTTCCCACACTGCTGGAAAATATGAAGAGGACTTTTTCCTAAGTATAGTCTTGGAGTCTCTCCATGACTTGAATTATTCAGTTCCTCAAAAGGTGGAGTGATTTATGTTATTGATAAGTTTGGGAGAGAAAACTGGACATACTCTTCAGTGTTAGAAAGCCTACCTGATTATTGGACCTAAAAGTCATGATCCTCTGACCTGTTTTCTATAAGATGACTTTGTGAACATGGGGGAGATACTAATAGGTATGAATATCAATGTCCTCTTAAATAAAATGGGACAATCTTAACAGTTTTGCTGGATAAATCAAGTATAATAATGCATGTGAAAGTTCTTTGTTAATTATGATTTACTATATAATTGTTGATTATTATTGTTGATCTTATAGGTGAAAGATGAAGAAAACTTAGAATGGGATGATTTGCTTAAGGTCAGAAGTCCACTAAATTGTCCAGGAACTATGCCTGACAACTCTAGCTGGCTTGAAGAAGTGATTTTGTTATTTGACATGAAATTCATATATGTCATCTATGAATATTGCATTTGTCAAGAAAGTCCTAAATCATAAGTACTCTCCTTCACAACGTTCTCTTTAGAAGAGATTTTGAAAAGAGAAAGTTAGTATTAAAGTAAAAACTAATCATATTAATGTAGTTACTTATATAAGGCATAAGTATGGCAATTGTTAGTATGAAAAATATGAGTAAAAAATATTCTTGGTGAGTAGGCAGATCAGAATGGAAAATATTAATTACCAATTATTGATTTGGTTTGCCAATGCTGCTAGAATGTAATATACAAGAAATGGATTGACTTTTACAAAGGGGATTTATTAGGTTACAAATTTATAGTAATAAGGCCATGAAAATGTCCAAACTACAAGAAAATACCCTTCACTCAAGAAAGACCACATACATCTATGGGAAGGCACAATGAACTTTCTCTGCTCATGATGGAATGAGGCTGGAAAGCACTAAGAAATGGAGAACTAGAAAATACACAAATATATGGGAGTTAAACAAAATGCTCTTAAATAATCAGTGGGTCAAAGAAGAAATTTCAAAAGAAATAAGTAAATATCTTCAGACTATGAAAATAACACAATGTATCAAAATTTATGGGATTTAATGATAGCAGTGTTGGAAGGAAAATTTATAGTCCCAGCTGCCTCCATTAATAAGGAAGAAAGAACTAAAACCAACAACCTAAATGAATAACCAGAGAAACTGGAGAAAAAAAAACAGCAAACTAATCCCAAATCAAATAGAATGAAAGAAATAACTAAAGTTGGAGCAAAAATTTATGGAATGTAGAATTTAACAAAAAAAAAGAGAATAAAACCCAAAATTGGCTCTTTGAGAAGATAAATAAAATTGACAAACCCTTAGCTAGACTGACAAAGACAAAAAGAGAAGTGACAAATAAAAACAGAAACAGAAGGGGACATTACTATAGACCCTGAAGAAATAAAAATAATCATAAGACGTTTCTATGAACAACTGTATGCCAATAGACGAGGCAACTTAAAGGAAATGAACAACTTCCTAGAAACACACTGTGTTAGTTTTTAAGTACTGCCACTAGGCAATATATAAAAAATGGGATGGCTTTTTAAAAGGAATTTATTAAGTTACAAGTTTATAGTTCTAAGACCATAAAAATTGTCCAAACTAAGATATCCAGGGAAGGATACCTTGACTCAAGAAAGGCTAATGTCTGTCACATGGGAAGGAATGTGGCTGGCATCTGCTGGCCTGTATTCCTGGTTCCATTGCTTCCAGCTTCTGATGCCAGTGGTTTCCTCTCTAAGCACCTGTGGGCCTTCATTTAGCTCCTCTGGTACACAACTCTGGGTTCTGGCATGCTTGCCATCTCATGGTAAGGTACATGGCAGCATCTGCTGGGCTCTGCATCTCCGAACATCCATATCTAGGTTTCTGCTGTCTGTCAGTATGCCAAGTATCTCCAAATGTCTGAACCTCTGTCAGCTCTGAAGCAACTGTGTCTCCTGTGGCTTCTGCATTTCCAAACATCTGCATCTGTATCTGAGGTTTCTCCAAAATGTTTCCAGTAACCTAATCAAGATCCACCTTATTTAAATAGGCAGAGTCACATCTCCATCTAATCAAAAGGTCACACCCACAATTGAGTGGATCAATCTCCATAGAAACAACCTAATTAAAGATTTCCACCCTACAATATCAAGTCAGGAGGAAAGAAACATGCTATAGCCACAAAATAGGATGAGGAGAAAGGACATGGCTTTTCTGGGGTCTGTAACAGCTTCAAACTGTCACACACAAAAGGAGCCTACACTGACTCAAGTATAGATGATCTCAACAAATCAATCTCAAGGAATGAAACCAATCATCAAAAAACTACAGCAACAAGATGGCAGCTTAGTGAGGTGAGGGATTTAGTTTGTCCTCCAGCACAGCTAGTAACTAGCCAGGAGCAGTACAGAACAACTGCTGGGGCCACATCAGTGACCAGACACACAGTATACACCAGTCCAGACAAGCTGGATGAGCTACACCCAGAACCATGAGTCCCCCAGGCCAAGGACACCAGCACCCCTCCCCAACAGGCTGCTTCTCAGATGGGAAAGGAAAGAGAATTTACTAACAGCAAGCAGCTGAGCTCCAACAAGCTCCAATTGTGGAATTAATTAACAAGTTCTGACTACAAAAAA
Source organism: Myrmecophaga tridactyla (assembly GCA_004026745.1). Classification (NCBI taxonomy): domain Eukaryota; kingdom Metazoa; phylum Chordata; class Mammalia; order Pilosa; family Myrmecophagidae; genus Myrmecophaga; species Myrmecophaga tridactyla. Next base: position 57,920 of record PVIY010004806.1, on the reverse strand, counting down.
TAGACCCCATCTCAGCTGAACTTCGAGTAAAAATTGAGGTTGCTGGTTTTTGCCCTGGCATAGAGGGGCAGGGCTGACAGAAAAAGAAAAATACCCGAGGTTTTCTTGGATCTGAAATGTTTGGGCCCTAAAGGGAAGGAGGGGGCACATAGGACTTGGAGATACATAGAGCAATGTACCAACTTAAGCTCTTGATTGGCAAACCTGAGGAATGGGGATCCTGCCCTGAAAAGGATTTTTTTCTTTCTTTTCTCTTTTGTAGCTGTGTTTCTATAGCTTGACTGCTCTTTGCATACAACTACAAGGCTTCTCAGGCTCCAACTGCCCCAGCCAAGGGTGGAAGTAAGCTTGTCTGAGAGGCAAAAAGGCTGGTTAGGTGAAAGGAAGTAATTCCCTGGAAGCTGTACCTTCCCCAGGAGAGAGGTGGGGCCCATCTCAGGTGGAATCTCTCCCTCAAGGAATTCAGAACCCAGGGTCTGGAAAACTGAAGTGATTAAAGCCAGCCCACAACCTCTCCTCTGTCTTAACCACACCCCAGCAGGGAGAGTCTGCTAAAGTTAAAGGTACTGCATCACTTTATGCTGGTGGGACCCATACGCGGACAAGCACCACATACTGTATAGGATAGGAAAAACACAGAGGCTTCATAGGAAAGTCTTTTGACCTGCAGGGTCTCACCCTCAGGGAAAACTGGTGCAGTTTTCCTCTCCTGAAAGGAAGCCAGTTTGGTCTGGGAAAATCTTACTGCAGCCTATAATACCTAAGTAGACCCTCCTAAAGCAAAAAAAAAAAAAAAAAAAAAAAAAAAAAAAAAAAAAAAAAAAAAAAAAAAAAAAAAAAAAAAAAAAAAAAAAAAAAAAAAAAAAAAAAAAAAAAAAAAAAAAAAAAAAAAAAAAAAAAAAAAAAAAAAAAAAAAAAAAAAAAAAAAGGCACCATGCAGGGCAAGAAACAAGATAACAAAAAGTGAAAAATTCTGATCTGTTAAACAAAACCTAAGCTAAAGGTCTAGAATAAGTTTAACTGAATTCAAAGAATAGATAGACAACAAAGTCATCCTGCAAGAAAATCCTAGGTTAAAAAAAAAAAGTGAAAAAAAATCCCCAGAATAAACTAATTAAGGAAATTAAATGTCTACAACACCAGCAAAAAATAATGAATCATACTAGGAAAATTGAAGATATGGCCCAGTCAAAGGAACAAACCAAGAATTCAAATGAAATGCACGAGTTGAAATAATTAATTCAGGATATTTGAACAGACATAGAAAACCTCATCAAAAATCAAATCAGTGAATTGAGGGAGGATATAAAGAAGGCAAGGAATGAAAAAAAGAAAAAATTGAAAGTCTGAAAATACGAATCACAGAGCTTATGGGTATGAAAGGCACAGTAGAAGAGATGAAAATAAAAAAACAGTGGAAACATACAATGTTAGATTTCCAGAGGCAAAAGATAGGATTAGTGAACTGGAGGATGGGACATCTGAAATCCAACAAGCAAAAGAAAATATAGGGAAAAGAATGGAAAGATATGAGCAGGGACTCAGGGAACTGAATGGCAATATGAAGCACACAAATGTACATCATGTGGGTGTCCCAGAAGGAGAAGAAAAAAGAAAAGAAGGAGAAAACTAATGGAGGAAATTATAACTGAAAATTTCCCAACTCTTAAGAAAGACTTAAAATTATAGATCCAAGAAGTGCAGCATACCCCAAACACAATAGATCAAAATAGATAGACCCCAAGACACTTTCTAATCAGAATGTCAAATGTCAAAGAGAAAGAGAGAATTTTGAAAGCAGGAAGAGAAAAAGCAATTCATCACACACAAGGGAAGCCCAATAAGACTATGCATAGTTTTCTCAGCAGAAACCATGGAAGTGAGAAGACACTGGTATGATATATTTAAGATTCTAAAAGAGAAAAACTGCCAACCAAGAATTCTATATCCAGTAAAACTGTCCTTCAAAAATGAGGGGAAATTAAAACATTTTCAGACAAAAAAATCACTGAGACAATTTGTGACCAAGAGACTGGCTCTGCAAGAAATACTGAAGGGAGCACTAGAGACAGATAGGAAAAGACAGGAGAGGGAGGTGTGGAGGAGAGTGTAGAAATGAAGACTATCAGTAAAGGTAAAAAGAAGAAAAATTAGATGACATATAAAATCAAAAAGGCAAAATGGTAGAAGAAACTACTGCCTTTACAGTAATGGCACTAAATATCGATGGATTAAACTCCCCAATCAAAAGACATAGACTGGCCGAATGGATTAAAAAACAGGACCTATTTATATGCGGTCTACAGGAGACACATTTTAGACCCAAGGATAAACATATGTTTAAAGTGAAAGGTTGGGAGATGATATTTCATGCAAACAACAATGAGAGAAGACCAGGAGTAGCTATACTAATATCCAACAAATTAGACTTCAAATATAAAACAATTAAAAGAGACAAAGAAGGACACTATGTATTACTAAAAGGAACAATTCAACAAGAAGACATAACAATCATAAATATTTATGCACTGAGCCAGAGTGCTCCAAAATACATGAGGCAAACACTGAAAAGACAAATAGACACATCTACCATAATAGTTGGAGACTTCAATTCCCCACTCTCCTCAATGGACAGAACATCTAGACAGAGGATCAATAAAGAAACTGAGAATTTGAATAATACAATAAATGAACTAGACTTAACAGACATTTATAGAACATTACATCCCACAACAGCAGGATACACGTTTTTCTCAAGTGCTCATGGATCATTCTCAAGGACAGACCATATGTTGGGTCACAAAGCAAGTCTCAATAAATTTAAAAAGATTGAAATCACATAAAACACTTTCTCAGATCATAAAGGAATGAAGTTGGAAATCAATAATAGGCAGAGGGCCAGAAAATTCACAAATATATGGAAGCTCAACAACACACTCTTAAACAACCAGTGGGTCAAGGAAAAAATTACAAGAGAAATCAGTAAATATCTCGAGGCAAATGAAAATGAAAACAAAACATATCAAAATTTATGGGATGTAGCAAAGGCAGTGGTAAGAGGCATTTTATTGCCCTAAATGCCTATATCAAAAAAGAAGAAAGAGCAAAAATCGAGGAATTAACTGTTCACTTGGAGGAACTAGAGAAGGAACAGCAAACTAACCCCAAAGCAAGCAAAAGGAAAGAAATAATGAAGATTAGAGCAGAAATAAATGAAATTGAGAACATGAAAACAATAGACAAAATCAACAAAACCAGAAGTTGGTTCTATGAGAAAATCAATAAGGTTGATGGACCCTTAGCGAGGTTAACAAAAAGAAGAAGAGAGAGGATGAAAATAAATCAATCATAAATAGCAGAGGAGACATAACCCCTGACCCTGCAGAAATAAAGGAGGAATGAGAGAATACTATGAACAACTTTATGCTAATAAACTAGACAATGTAGATGAAATGAACAATTTCCTAAACAGGCATGAACAACCAATATTGACTCGAGAAGAAACAGACGACCTCAACAAAGCAATCACAAGTAAAGAAATTGAATGAGTCATTAAGAAGCTCCCAAGCAAGAGAAGTCCAGAACCAGATGGCTTCACATGTGAATTCTACCAAACATTCAAGAAAGAATTAGTACCAATCCTGCTCAAACTCTAAAAAAAATTGAAGAGGAGGGAAGGTCACCTAACTCATTCTATGAGGCCAACATCACCCTCATACCCAAAGCCAGACAAAGATACTACAAGAAAAGAAATTTACAGACCAATCTCTCTAATGAATACAGATGCAAAAATCCTCAACAAAATTCTTGTAAATCGAATCCAGCAGCCCATTAAAAGAATTATACACCATGACCAAGTAGGATTCAATGCAAGGATGATTCAACATAAGAACATCAATTAATGTAATACACCATATCAACAAATCAAAGCAGAAAAACACATGATCATCTCGATTGATACATAAAAGGCATTTGACAAAATTCAACATCTTTTCTTGTTGAAAACACTTCAAAGGATAGGAATAGAAGGGAATTTCCTCAACATAATAAAGGGAATATATGAAAAGCCCACAGCTAACTTCATCCTTAATGGGAAAACACTGAAAACTTTCCCCCTAAGATCAGGACCAAGACAAGGATGTTCACTATCACCACTGTTATTCAACATTGTGTTGGAAGTTCTAACCAGGGCAATTAGACAAGAAAAACAAATACAAAGCATCAGAATCAGAAAGGAAGAAGTAAAATTCTCACTGTTTGCAAATGATATATGATGCTAATATCAAAAACCCTGAAAATCCACAGCAAAACTACTAGAGCTAATAAATGAGTAAAGCAAAGTGGCAGGTTACAAGATCAACACTTAAAGATCTGTAGTGTTTCTATACACTAGTAATGAGCAATCTGAGGGGGAAAACAAGTAAAAAAAAATTCCATTTACACTAGGAACCAGAAGAATTAAATATTTAGGAATAAATTTAACTAAGGATACAAAAGACCTATGCATGGAAAACTACAAGAAATTACTAAAAGAAATCACAGAAGACTTAAATAAATAGAAGGGCATACTGTGTTCATGGATTGAAAGACTAAATATAGTCAAGATGTCAATTCTACCTAAATTGATTTACAGATTCAATGCAATACCAATTAAAATCCCAACAACTTACTTTTCAGAAATAGAAAAACCAATAACCAAATTTATCTGTAAGGGCAGGGTGCCCCGAATAACTAAAAATATCCTGAGAAAGAAAAATAAAGTCGGAGGTCTCACACTATGAAGCTGCAGTGGTAAAAACAGCATGGTACTGGCATAAAGATAGATATACTGACCAAAGGAATCGAATAGAGTGTTCAGACATAGACCCTCTCATCTATGGACAATTGATCTTTGATAAGGCAGTCAAGCCAACTTACCTGGGACAGAACAGTCTCTTCAATAAATGGTGCCTAGAGAACTGAAATCCACATGCAAAAGAATGAAAGAGGATCCATAGCTCATACCCTATACAAAAATTAACTCAAAATAGATCAAAGACCTCAACATTAGATCTAAGACCATAAAACTTCTAGAAGAAAATGTAGGGAAATATCTTATAAATCTTATAATAGGAGGCGGTTTCCTAGATCTTACACCCAAAGCATAAGCACTGAAGAAAGAGATAAATGGGAACTCCTCAAAATTAAACACTTGATGCATCAAAAAAACTTTGACAAGAAAGCAAAAAGATAGCCTGTACAATGGAAGTCAGTATTCGGAAACGATATATCAGATAAGGGTTCAGTATCCAGAATATATGAAGAGATTATTCAATTCAACAACAAAAAGGTAAACAACCCAATTACAAAATGGGCGAAAGACATGAACAGACACTTCTCAGAAGAGGAGATACAAACAGCTAAAAGGCACATGAAAACATGCTTGACTTCTCTGGCTATTAGGGAAATACAAATCAAAACCACAATAAGATATCATCTCACATCCATCAGAATGGCCATTATCAATAAAACAGAAAATGACAAGTGCTGGAGAGGATGTGGAGAAAGAGGCACACTTATCCACTGTTGGTGGGAATGTCAAATGGTACAACCACTGTGGTAGGCAGTTTGGTGGTTCCTCATGAAGCTAAGTATAGAATTGCCATATGATCTAGCAATACCATTGCTAGGTATCTACTCAGAGGACATGAGGGCAAGGACACGAACAGATATTTGCACACCAAAGTTTATACCAGCATCATTTACAGCTGTCAAGAGATGGAAACAGCCCAAATGTCCATCAACAGATGAGTGGCTAAACAAGCTGTGGTATATACATATGATGGAATACTATGCAGCTGTAAGACAGAATAAAGTTATGAAGTATGTAACAAAATGGATGAACCTTGAAGACATTATACTGAGTGATTAGCCAGAAACAAAAGGGCAAATACTGTATGGCCTCACTGATATGAACTAACATTAATGAATGAACTGGGAGAATTTCAGTTAAGAACAGAGACCATCAGGGGACAGAAATAGGGTAGATATTGGGTAACTGGAGCTGAAGGGATACAGGTTGTACAACAGGACTGATTATAAAAATTCAGAAATGGATAGCCCAATACTACCTAATTGTAATACAATAATGTTAGTACACTGAATGAAGATGAATGTGACAATGACAGAGGGAGGAGGGCTGGGGGCACAAATGAAATCAGAAGGAAAGATAGATGATAAAGACTGAAATCTAGGAATGCCTAGAGTGTATAATGACAGTGACTAAATATACAAATTAAAAAATGTTTTTGCATGAGAAAGAACAAAGGAATGTCAATACTGCAGATGTTGAAAATAGGTGGTAATTAGTATTTTAAAACCTTAACTTATGTGTGAGACTAAAGCAAAAAATGTTTATTTGGTACAAAATTTATATTTTGACTAGTGCATCTCCTAATATAATTTATATGGACAGTTTAAATGAACAACATAAGTACATAGATCCTTGAGTTGCACATGGATTTTGTAGGTTTGTCCAGAGTGGTACTCTGATAAACCCCAGAGTGATTCGAACAGTGAATAAAAAAGTATTTGCAAAGTCCCCTTGGGGGAATGGTGAGAAAGAGGTAAAATTCAACTTCCCCATTTGTAGAAGGCCTGACATCCTCACAGGCAGTGAGGACAGCAAGATCAATAGGCCAAACACTCAATCTTGGGGGTTGTTCACATAAAACTTATCCCTGAAAAGGATAGGCTAAGCCTACTTAAAATGAGGCCTTAGAGTCACCTCCAGAGAACCTCTTTTGTTGCTCAGATGTGGCCTATCTCTCAGCCAACACTGCACGGAAGCTCACTGCCCTCCCCTTCTCTACAGGGGGCATGACTCCCAGGGTGTAAACCTCCCTGGCAACATGGGACAGAAATCCTAGAATGAGCTGGGACTCAGCATCAAGGAATTGAGAAAACATTCTCGACTGAAAGGGGGAAGAGAGAAATGAGACAAAATAAAGTGTCACTAACTGAGAGTTTCAAATAGAGTATAGAGGTTATCCTGGAGGTTATTCTTATGCATTATATAGATAAACCGTTTTTAGTGTAAAGTGTATTAGAGAGGCTAGAGGGAAGTGCCTGAAACTGTACAGCTGTGTTCCAGTAGCCATGTTTCTTTAAGATGATTGTATAATGATATAGCTTTCGCAAAATGACTGTGCAATTGTGAAAACTTTGTTCTGATGCTCCTTTTATCTACGGTATGGACAGATGAGTAAAAAATAAATACATAGGGGGAACAAATATTAAAATGAATTAGGTAGAGGGAAATATTAGTGGTCACTGAGAGGAAAGGGTAAGGGATATGGTATGCATGAGTTTTTTTCTTTGTTTTTTCTTTCTTTTTCTGGAGTGATGTAAATGTTCTGAGAAATGACAACCATGTGATGATACTGTAAGCTATTGAATGCACACCAAGTATGGAATATTCATACATTAAGAATGTTTGTGTGGTATATTAATTGGTTTAATTTTTTAAAAAGATAAAAAAAAAAAAAAAACTATAGCAAAGAAAAGCCCAGGACTGGATGGCTTCACAGGTGAGGTTTCCCAGGCATTCCAAGAAGAATTAATAATATTCCTCCTCAAACTCTTACGAAAAATTGAAGAGAAGGGAACACTACCTAACTCATTCTATGAATCCAACACCACCCTAATACTAAAGTTGGATGAAGATATTACAAGAAAAGAAAACTTCATACCAGTCTCTCTAATGAATATAGGTGCAAAAATTCTGAATACTTGCAAATTGAATCCAACAGCATATTAAAAGAATTGTACACCATGACCAAGTGGAAATTATTCCAGGTATGCCAGGGTGGTTCAACACAAGAATGTAATACACTACATTAACAAATCAAAAGGAAAAATCCACTTGACTGTTGTAATTGAGGCAGAAAAAGGCATTTAACAAAATTCAGCATCCTTTCATAATAAAAACACTTCAAAGGTAAGAAATGAAGGAAACTTCCTCAATATGATAAAAGTCATATATGAAAAACCCACAGCTAAGATCATACTCAATGGTGAGAGACTGAAAGCTTTCCTTCTGGGATCAGGATCAAGACAAGAATGCCCACTGTCACCACAGCTATTCAACATTGTGCTAGAAGTTCTAGGTAGAACAATTAGGAAAGACAAAGAAATAAAAAGCATCCAAATTGAAAAGGAAGATTTAAAACTTTTGCTATTTGCAGATGACATGATCCTATATTTAGAAAATCCTGAAAAAACAACAACAAAGCTGTTCAAGCTATAAACTAGTTCAGCAAAGTGACAGGATATAAGATCAACATGGAAAAATCAATGATTTTTCTATACACTACCAATGAGCTATCCAAGGAGGTAATCAAGAAAAAAATCCCATTTAAAATAGCACCTAAAAGAAACAAATATTTAGGAATAAATTTAACCAAGATGTAAAGAACTTGTATGCAGAAAACTACAAAACAATGCTAAAAGAAATCAAGAAGCCATGAATAAATGGAAATACATTGCATGTTCATGGATTGGAAAGTTTAATGTCATTCAGAGGTCAATTCTACCCAAATTGATTTAAAGATTCATGCAATATCAGCCGAAATTCCAACAGGCTACTTTGCAGAAATGGAACACTAATTATCAATTTTATTTGGAAGGTTAACAGACACCTCAAATAGCCAAAGACATCCTGAAAAAGAAGAAGGAGGAGGTATCATGTTTCCTGACTTCAAAACATATTATAAAGCCACAGAGGTCATCAAAATAGCATGGTACTGTTAGATAGGCATATCGATCAATGGAATCAAACTGACAGTTCAGGAATAGATTCTCAGATCTATGGTCCAGTGATTTTTGACAAGGCTACCAAGTCCAGTCAATAGGACAGAACAGTCTCTTCAGTAAATGATGTTGGGAGAACTGAATATCCATAACCAAAAGAATGAAAGAGGACCCCTATCTCACACCCCATGTAAAAATTAACCAGAAACAGATCAAAGACCTAAATATAAGAATCAGTAGCATAAAACTCCTAGAAGAAAATGTAGGGAAACAGCATCAAGATCTAATGACAGGTGATAATTTCTTAGACCTTATATCCAAAGCACAAGCAACAAAAGAAAAAATAAAGGAGAATTTAGGAGCTATGTATAGAGTTGCCTTATAACCTGGCAATCCTGCTACTGGGGATTTACCCAAAAGATCTGAAAGCAGGGACACAAACAAATATTTGCACACCAATATTGCACACCAATAGTGACATTAATCACAATTGTCAAAAGATGGAAAGAACCCAAGTGCCCAAGAACAGGTGAATGGATTAACTAAACGTAGTATATACATACTTTGGAATATTATATGCCTATCTAACAGTACCATGCTATTTTGACCACTGTGGCTTTATATTATGCTTTAAAGTCAGGAAGCATGATACCTCCTTCTTCCTTCTTCTCTGTCAGGATGTTTTTGGCTATTTGAGGTGTCTTAACTTTCCAAATAAAGTTGATAATTAACACTCCATTTCTGCAAAATTCCAAATAATATTTGGAATATTATTTAGCAGTAAGAAGGAATGATATCCTGAAACATGTTGTAACATAAATGAACCTTGAGGACATAAGATTAAGTGAAATAAGTCAGACGCAAAAGGACAAATATTGTATGGCTTCACAGATATGAAAAGAATCATAATAAGTAAATTCACAGACATGAAATATAGAATATTGCTTACCAGGACATAGACTGAGGCTAAAGGATGGGGAGCAGTTACTTAATATGTGCAGAATCTTTAACTAGGTTGAACTTAAATGTTTGAAAGTGGATAGAGGTGACAGGAGCACGTTACTATGAGTATAATTAACAGTACTAAATGATGTGTAAATGTGGTGGACAGGGGAAATTTAGGGGCATGTATGTCACCAGAAAGAAAGTTGGAAGTTAAAACATGGGAATGTATAACACAGTGAATCTTGTAGTGGACCATGTCTGTGAAAACTGTACTAATATAAAAAAGTTATTTCATGATCTAGAACAAATGTATGACACTACTACAAGGAGGTAATAATAGAGGGATATAGGGGAAAATGTTCCTATTGCAAACTGTGTATTATAGTTAACAGTAATATTTTAATATTCTCTCATCAACACTAACAAATGTACCACACCAATACTATGTGTCAATAATGGGGGGCGCGGGGACAAGGAGCAAGAGGATTAGGTTTTTCTTTTTCATTTTTATTTCTTTTCTGGAATAATGAAAATATTCTAAATTTGATCGTAGAGATGTATATACATAACCATGTGAAGATACTGTGAGCCAGTGACTGTATACTTTGGATGTTTTGTATGGTGTTGACTATGTTTCAGTAAAATTGCATTTAAAAATCATTGTTCATAATTTGTAGATTTCCAAAGTGATCTTTAGTAAATCCCATCTCCAAAGCAAAAGAATATATATGATGTCAAATAATGAGGCTTCTTAAGTATTCCACAGCAGCATCTGCTATCATAGCATGACCCAGCCTGAATTATCAGAGTGTGCAGAGAGGTTAAAGACGGTGACAATAACTGGAGATGTCAGTCTAAGGAAAAGGTGAGAGATATAAAATTCAGGTCACTTCTAACACAGGAAACTTATTCCAAATTTCTTTAGTGTTTCTAAGCACTCTTAAACAAAGAAAGGCCATCAGCTATGAATAGCAGGTGCGAGAGTTGTTCTGTTCGTTATCTCAACTTCCAGTGCAAAGAGATAGTACTGGCAATGGCCACCGATACACAATAGGGAGTGCCCTTGCCACAGACCAAATGAATCAGTGACACTGAAAAGTGCTTGTGGTTTCTTTCAAAACCAGTAATGTAAGAAAAAAAAGTGGAACACATTGAAGTATGAATCATCATAAACACAGCAACATTTGATTCAAGTTAAGGCTTTAAAGAAGGTGGAATGTTAAACATTTTTTTTCACTGTCTTCTAGACCAGTGCATCGCTGGTGTTGGGTTTGACTACCTATGATGATTTATTTTTCTCTTGACTTGTGAACTGTTTGGGGGCTTCCTCTGCTGGTCTCACATTTAGCTGGCTGCATTAACTGGCAGATCGACTTGAGGCTGGGCTCAGTATGGGAAGATGGAATGGCTAGGCTTATCTCCATTACTTTTCATCCTCAGAGGCCAACCTGGGTTTCTTTAGAGCACAGTACAGTCAGCATTCTAAATATTTATGGAAAATAGCCCCCAAACTGTTTTCAAGGCATCTCCAGCCATTTTGTACTGAAGGCCAGAGGAATATTGGATACGAGGCTGAGCATTTATGGATGTGAAGAGACCCAAAATGCCATCATGGTTACCTGGTTTGAATGGGAGTTTACAAAGGCCAGGTGATAGGTCAAGCTAAGGCATGATTCTAAATTACAGTGGGTTTAAGCATCTATTCTATGTTTATTTACCTGGACCCTAAATTATCACTGTGATAACTCAGTGATCCACGTACCTATGGAATAAAAACCATTATTGTAGGGAAGGTCATGTGAAAGCCCCTAAAACTTTTAACTTTCTCCTAACCAAAATAGGAAGTTAGAAACTATACATTATCCAATGAGGAATGGCAGAGATTAGTAACATTCAGTTAACCTGTATGGCCCCTGGAAACCCATCTGAGAAGCAAATATCTTTTCGCATCAAGAAGCCAGTCAATAAGGCATTCCTGTAGTGGGTCTTCTTTCCTGCTTTTCTTCCCTATCCCCTACATCTGCTCCTGGAATCATATTCCCCAAGAGTGTGGGCCTTTATCTCAGGCTCTGCTTCCTGAAGAATTCAGGTTAAGATGCTCTGTGAGAAATTTATCAGACCCACAATCCAGATGGTAAATAATTCAGCGACTTAGCTAGAGTCTCACAGATGTTGTGGACTGAGTCCTCATCTTTTGATGAAATGCTTCACTCTCTATGCCAAAACAGTCCTTAAATAAAAGTGCTTCTAGTTAAGTCAGAGGCAGAAACATAAAATATTTAGCAGACTTCTCTACCTTAAACAGCAGTGTGAGGAATGCTATTCTACATGCTATTTCATTTCCCAGTAACTCTAAGAAGTTCCATATAGACCTTTGGTATCACAGTGACAGAGTTTGAAATCAACTGAGGCATCCCTGCCCATTTTAAAAAGTGTGACACCAAGGCCTGGAAGGATTGAGTGATTTGTCCAATTTCACAAGCTTATTAGTGGTGAATATTTAAATTGCAAGTAAAGAATCTAAAGGATAGAGTAATTATGCTTCTGATAAGTTTAAATACAGATCTATAGAGGAGTCTGGCAATTTTCTGTGAGGCCTCTTGAGAGCCCTTCCAATACTGTATTTCTATGATTCTAAGTAATCATCACATCTAATGAATTAATTATGCCACGTGATATTTTCCCAGTGCAGTACAGATGGCTTCATCATATAATTTTAGGCTCTAGTTAGAGATGATTCACTAGCATTTTAAAGGCACTGTTGCAACTGTTCCCCAGAAGAAACCTTAAAGAGGGTGCAATTTTAAGCTGTGTATGAAAATATATCACTTATCTAATGACAAATCCCTCTGCATATGAGAGGATCCATATGGAGTGAATTCTAACAAGCTAGGTCTGCAGTGCACACCTGAGATAGACAGCCAAACTGCCCTTAGAGAGCTCCAACAAGACAATTCTGTGCCTCAGGGTCTAGGAGCCTGCCTTGTACTGTGTGCTAATGTGTCTCAGAGCTGAATGGCTGAACTGACTGTTGAAAGATTATGGAAGCTCAGAATCAGTGTCACGTGCAACCCCCACTAAAAGTTTGATGCTTAGATCACTTCCACAGCCTTTCTGATAGTGACACTCTCCCTCAGCTCACATGCTGACCAGATTACATACTGAATGCAATCCTATCCCAATTAAAGTGGGCTCCCCTTATTTGGTGAAAACAACTTTTGGATATAGGCTCATCTTTGATATTTAATTCTTTATATATATATATATACACACACACACACACACACACATAAATATACACATACACAATATACCGAACAGGCAATTAGACAAGGGGTGGGGGGACATTAATCAATGTAGCATTTTTGCAAGCTGGCTAGTAACTTCTGCAGGTCTTTTCATACAAGCCACCCTAGTTTGTAGAATAAATGGAAACTTTCCTTGCTATGGAGCTGAAGAGAAGTCCCTGAGAACTAAAGCTCCCATTAACTCTTAGTTCTACAACAGAATAAATTTCCTATTATTTCAGGAAGAAGATGGGAATTAATAAGCTATTATAATGACAGCACATTTCACAAATAATTAGGTCTTTTTTAACTTTTGCCACATCCATCTCCTGCCCGGTGGTCTTTCCCCTGTCCTGTGTGCATTTAGCCTATCTTCTCTTTCCTTATCTCAGTCAAACTCCCTAATAGAGATCTTAGTACTATCCCAGTTCTAGGACTGGTTTTACAACTCTTAACCTGTTGGAAAAAGTTGAATTGATTGTTTCAGATCACTATTCCAAAACACGGATCCACACGCTGCCAACTTCTGGGGTCCATGATAAAATGCAAAATTGGTCCTTGGCAAAAATGAAAAAACAGATAACATACTGAGATATCTGTTGTCTTATTTTGTTGTGTTTTGTTTTATTTGCCTTTGGATCTCAGGTGGCAAAATGGATGAATAATTCTTGATTTGTAATATATTCTTATCATCGGTCCATGGATGACACTTGTTTGCTTGTTTGTTTTAAATAATATGATGCAATAAATACAGGTGTATTTCCTACTCAAAGCAAGAACCTTGACCATAACTTAAAATTAAATGTGGTCCCCCCTCATCTCACTCTTATATCTCCCCTGATGTGAGGATCTTAGATCCTAAATTTGCATTGTTCTCATTCTTTAAAAATTGTGCATGAACACACACATATACACACAGAGGCATTTATGTATGTTCCTAATAAGTATATCATGTAGTTTTGTTTTAACTTTATAAATGTTCTTATGCCTGTGTGTGTGTATCTTGTTTTATATAATCTTTTGGGAATTTTTTTCCACTCAATCCTTTATTTAGAGCCCATGGTTTTGTGTGTGGAACTGTTGATTCACTTAACCTGACTCATATTCTCTTACCTTATGTAAATGTAACATACATTTATTTATCCACATTTCTACAGATGGCCATTGAATTGTTTCCCAGTTCCAATTTGGTATGAACAGAGCAGCTAGAAACACTTTGGTTTTTTTTTTTTTACCTGTCTCCTGGTATATATTAACAAGGCTCATTCACAGATAGAAACCTAGAATTGCTGGTTGGTAGTGTATGCAAGTTTTCATACAGATAAATGCATTCAATTTAAAGTACTCTCTTTTATTATGAGAGTATGCTCTTTTTTTGGGGGGGGGGAGTTAATCCTGTCTTATTAAATGATATTAACTGTAGATGGAAGTTGTTACTTTTTACAAATATCCACTTTCAGTAAAAATTAAAATCCTCATATTTGGTTTGGAAAATTTTACTATACCATAAAATTCTAAAGTCTGGGGAACTCAAGGCCATAATCAAGAGACAGGCTGGATTTTATCCACATCTGTGAGTCCTAATAGTGCTTATACCACTGGGCTGTCACAAGGCTTAATGAGATAAAAATAATAATAGTAAGTAATGGCATATAGTAATTGTTCAATAAACTTTCCTCCCCTGGCTCAGCTTGGTTTCTGATGCTGCATGTCTGGGATAATACAGCAGATTTTGTTGTGCTCACTAACACTTTCAGAAGACTCTCTGAAGGTTACAGCCCAGGGAGCAGCCCTTCACAGAAGTACTCATTTATTGCCTTCATCTGTCCTAACAAACACTGCAGCATTAAGACAATGGAGTTAATCCTTTCCTGCAGTGATGCCCTTCATTGGCTTTTGATACCCTGACTGGCACTGAGACAAGTTTGGCTTCATATAGAAAGTAGTTGTGGAGAATGGAGATCCTAGGGCACCAGAGTTCATTCTCATTCGGAGACCAAATCAATCAATTACATATCCAGTTATTGTCTAAATAATTCAACAAAATATCTATTCCAAAAAATTTAAGAACTCTTACCATATGTTTATATACAAAATGAGATTTTTTTTATGGTTGTTAATAGTTGGTTCTTTGCAAACAGAACTCAAGACAAAGGTCCATGAAGATGCTGATGTGTTTGTGCCATGAGAGGACAATTATAATGACAGCACTGACATAGCACTTAGAATTGTCTCAAAGGCAAACTTCTCTATTTCAAAAACCACTATATGCCTTGCATTTACTATGTGCTAAGCACTGGGCTGGATACTGAGTATACAAACATGCATAAGACGTTCTTTCCCCTCAAAAAGTTCATGGCAGTAGCAAAAATGGACTTAACAAGCAATTATAACACTGCTAATAATCTCTTTAATAAAACTGTGGGCATGTGCTGAGGGAGCAGGGAGGAGTTACAACCAAGTCACTGACTGCAGTTAGAGACCCATAACATGGATAAGATGCCACAAGGGATGGCCTTGAAGCACAGGTGGAACATTGACAGGTGGATGAGAAAGCCCTGAGAGAGGAAACAGTTTAAACAAAAGCAGGGAACTGAGAAAATTCATGACAGATTCTAAGGCTAAGTCCTTCTTCACATATCCCAGGATCTAGTGCAATTTTTCTGCCCTTTTCCCTCCTGCTGTGACCCCCAGAATGTAGGTTACAGAGAATCCAGTTACACACCGGCACACACACTAGTCAGTACGTGGTGAGGCCAATATGCTGAGGCTGCTGGTGCATGCTCACTCTCACTGCCCAGTGAAACCTATTATATATATCCTGTAATCCATACTCTTAAAATTGTGACTCAAGAAAGTAATTTCTATGAGAGGGCTTTTTTTTTTTTAACCTAATAAGCTGCTGGTCAGGGAAAACAGCATTGCTGGTTACACCTTGTGTCAGACCTGGAAGGTAAGTAAGGATCTTTGCTGCACACCTGGCAGTGCTAGGTAGATTAATAATTGCCTATAGGTCAGTGTAAATAGATTAACAGTTCAACATAAAAGGACTTACATTCTTCCTGGATAATGGCAACTGCAAACGGTACAAAAACCTAAAGGTTTCACTCAGGTGGTGGCGGTGGTGGCGCTGGTAGTGGTAATATGAAAGAAGATAGCTCATTTTTATTGAATACTTACTAAGTAGTAGGAATTGCACTGAGGAGGTTAAATGGGTCATCTCACTGATTTTTACCACAAACTTATGAGGCTGTTATTCTCATAGTTATTAATACGCACATATACAAATTAATAAATTAAATCACAAAGAGGTTAAATAACTTTCCCAAGATCTCAAATTTTTTTTTAATAATACAGACCAGGATTTGGGCCCAGATATATCAAGTTCAGAGCTTTTCACTAACCACTAAAACTATATTCTATACCTATGGCCATCATTCACTGAGTTTATAGCAAATAGTATTTAGGCAAATGAATGGTCAATTATTATTTGCATTTTATACACAAGGAAATTGAGTCTCAGGGAAGCTAAGTGACTTATCTAAAGTCACATAGTGGTAGAATTAGAAATTAGCCCAGGTCTGTCACACTCCAAAGCTCATGCTTTTTCCACTGCCCCTTATGCCCTTTCATATTGAATCCACAGATCTCCTGGAGTTGACCAAAGTCAAGGACCAACCCTCAGAATACTCCAAATATGTTCTAAAGCTCTGTTTAATACACCCACAGTTCCTGCCTGTCCCCAAGCCAAACATTTGGAAATCACATCTCTTGCTGTGGCATCACCAGACATGGAGTTCCCTCTTGCTGCCCAGACCAGAGTATCCTGGAATTGGCTTCATCAGTTATCACTTATGACAAGCATCTCAAACCAAGGCAGTGAGAGTCTAAATGATGTTCTTATCAATGTCATTTATTTCTCTTCCATTCCATCCTGCATGTCACTCTTATGGACAATCATTAAATAACATTCACTCACTTTCTAAAGAATCCATCTCCTACTGTTAATTAAATCCCAAATATGGAGCTTCAGACTCAGAATGAAAAACTCTGCCCTTCAAGAAAACTCCTGAAGGCTGGATCACCAAGTGTTTCAATTTAATTGGGAAGGAAAAAGACAGCTATATGTAGGGCTGAGGTCTCTTATTTTTCATTTCTCAGAAAACTGAATTGGAGATCTTTCCAAATTTATAACAGAATTTGACTAAAATCTAAGGGGAAGTGAATTTAGGTGACCATCTAATTAAATTGGAAAGCCCTGCCCCCACTTCAATTGCGAATCAGAATTATAAGAAAAATTAATTTATATTTTCCTCTGCCCTGCTCTGTGAGCCTAATGCTGTGACTGTTCTGTGGTTCATAGTGATGTGTGTATGTGCACATATACACATTTGATAGTTGTGTGGCAGGAAGTATGCATATCATTATCTTATGAACAACTTAAGAGCAAAGACAATCTTTTATTAATCTTTGATCATGACATGGCCACAAGGCACAGCCTCAGAAGTGTTCAAGAAATATTTCTAAACTAGCATGATCAAGACATAAGTCATCCATATTCCAGCAGAAGAAAAGACATGTGTCAAAATAGATGTTCTTTAAATTTTCTCATTAGGCTTGTGACAAAGAAAATTATCACAAATCCAACACTTCCTGATGTTACTGCCTTAATAGTTACCAGACATTCCCTAAACATTGACTGAGCACTCCTATGAGTCAGGCATGTTGCAGATGTAAGTAGCTGTCCATAAGGGTCTTGCAATCTTTTTCAGGATACAGCCTCTTAACATATAAATCTTGTAAAGCAAGATTGGTTCTGCAATTCCAAGTCTTCAGGATGCTGTGTGGCATGGGTCATGGTTGTGTGGCATGGGTTCATGGTTGTGTGGCATGGGTCATGGTTGTGTGGCATAAGTTCATGGCAGGAGAGTCAGAGAGTACTTCCAAGACTCTGGGGCATGGAGGAAGAGCAAGAACATTCTGGGTAAAAGAAACAGAAGTGAATAAGTGCAACATGTTCTAAGAATGGCAAAAGCCAAGTGTGCCCTGTATGTAGACACCCTGGGGAAGAAGAAGAAACAGAGCTAGATTCAGTTGGTTTCGAATATCACTGAAGGAGTAAAAAATGTATCTTCTTGCAGTAATTACCAACCTTTAATTTTTTTATCTGCAAGCATCACATTTGTACCATCCTTCCATGAGCACAACCAGATGATACAAATTTCCAAAGACCTGGATAGTCATATGATCAATTCTGTATTTTAGGACCATGTTAAAAGTCAGCAATTACCATCCCCATCCCATCCCCAAATCAGGTAATGTTAGAAGAATTTGAAGTATAAGGTCATTTACACTGTGAGTCCTTATTCTACTCCCAAGAACAAAACTTCCTGTTTTTCAGCAGATTTGGATTTTTCAGACCTCCCCTTGGCCAGATCCCTTTTGGAGAGATGTTCCCAGCAGAAAGCATCCTGTTTTGTTGTTGTTATTTCAACTTGATCTCCCCACCCTGATGCAAAGTCACCAGTCTAGCAATTTGGAACTGCTGTGCTGACTTGATTTTAACTGAAATCCCATACTGAGAAAATGGCATTTTACTTGGCTTGAGTTCTATTCTTGAGTGATGCTCAAGTTAAGAAGCAGATGTGCCTGGTAGCATCCAATGCCTTCAGTGGATAAAGTGCTGTTAATGAGATGGCCCATGTAAAATGTGAGTACAGAATCATTAATTTTAATTTCCTCCTCCTCACTTTCAGTGGGGCCATGATTTAATCATTTATCATCTCTTGCCTGGACCATTGCAGTAGCCTCCTAACTGGTCTCCCTGATTTGACTTAAGCCCTTTTTCCAGACCTCCTTTGCAGTGCGGCAAGAGAGTCTCCTAAGCACAGACAGAATTCTGTCATACCCTTTCCATGAAAACTTTGATGAACATTCCCATTTTGGGGAAGTTAAAACATAAAAACATAAATCAGTCTCAAGTAAACTTCCAAGTCTCATCACCTGCTGTAGCCTTTCACATACTCTGCTTCGCTTAATCATTATTACTCCTTGAACAAAAATGAACTCTTCCTCCGTCATGTTTTTGCATATGTCATTCTCACTGCCTCAAATGTTTTCCTATCCCTACTTTCTTTAGTCTTAAACTAAATGAAGTTTTCAGGTGCCGCTCAATGCCCTATGTCTTTGAAAGATCCTCAAGAATTTCTGGGTAAGGTTAATTGCTCATTCATTTATTCTACCAATAGCTATTAAGTATCCTTTTTCTTCCAGGAACTATTCTCAGTGCCGAGAATACAGAGATGAACCAAAGTTCTTGCCCTCAATTAGCTTACATTCTAGTGTAAATCAGACAATAAAGACAATGATTAAACACATGAATATATCATTTCAAGAGTGCATTAAGAATAATAAATCAAGACACATAGAGAGTTACTATTGATGGAGGGCTTCTTATGTGTCCTACTACAAACAATGTATTCTACTTTGTGTGGGAAATCATTGTTTAATGTGTCTTTTCTTCTTGGGCATAGTTCCTTCAGGTAATAAATGTTATTTATCCTTGTCATCTTTGATCCTTACTGCAAGGCATCATTAATTATGTCATGACTGAATGAATATACACATGTATGAATGGTAAATAAATGAATAGTTCTCAGTTGCGTTTTATTTTCAATTCACTGGAAAGGAAATCCTCTATGACGCAACAACTTAAATACTCCCTAGATGACAAACTAAGGCAATAACAAGTATTGAGTCTCTTGCTAAAGACTAAGTTACATTAAGCATATGAATTACAATCGTAAGTTGTCCCTTAGATCCAATCATCTGCGCCACTTAATGCTCAAGGTATCTTCAGAGCCTTTTGTAGCCAAACTCTGTGTTCTCTAATTTCATGAATTAAGAGATCCCTTTACTTTCTCAAGAAAAAAGAAAAAGAAAAAAAAGCATAAAACTAAACCAAACAAAAAAATACTTAACTATACCAGTTTCATGAATTATTTTAAACTAAGCTTTTATTGAAAAGCAATTTGATGGGGAAAATAAGGCAAACTTGGATGAAGCCTGTAAACCTCTATACTGGAAAGAAATGTTTAAAGTGAAGTAATTATATAACCAAAGTACTATATGAAACACCTTCCTTATAGTGAATGACGAATTTCTGGTTCCAGGCTGTCTGTTAATTCACTCTGAAAGATTGACCAGATCTTTTTACTTAGCTATGTCTGTTTCTACAACTTCTATAAGTCTGCAACATATCTTGGAGTCCCTACGTCCCTCTCTTCTCTTTATCTATGTGACTTATTGAAGCCCTCACCTTTACCAGTGACTTGTTCTAAAACAAGAAGAGAACAGAGGACAAAGAACATGTTCCCATAGTGGTTAACTGTTCTTTTGTTTGTTTGTTTGTTTTAATAGACAATGCACAAATATGGTCATGTTTATTGGGTTTCTTTGATTGTAGGCAACAGATAGATACACAGTTATCAACTCTGGTTAATTTAGGCCAAAAAGCAATTTGTTGGAAAGCTGTGGAATAGATCACAGAATTAAAGGAAAATCTTATTAACAAGGCTCATCAAGAATCAGAACTAGGACAACTTGGGGATTCTGACAGCAAAACTAATGAAGTGTCTCCTTAGGGCTTCATTGTAAGGAGAAATAAAAATTCTATCAATGACCAAGTTCTTCATCAAGTTACTCAAGACTAAAAATCCAGGGATAGACCTGCATGGTTTGGGTCACCTCTGTGGCAGGACAGGTTGGGAGTGAAGCATTTTAATTGATAGGCTCACTCTGAATGTATATAATGGCACAGGTACAGTTCCAAAATGGAAAAATTAGATGCTGCTAGTGGAAAAATGAGATTAGATATTCAACAAGAAAAATACTCACCCCCCCCCCATCAAGGTCTCAAGAAACCATGAGAGGTTTGGCATAATAGAAATAACAAAGATTTTGGCATTAAATGGCCTGGAGTTCAAATTGGAGGCTCCTTACTGAGTAGCTATTATATGGAGATTATTTTGCTTTCCTCAGAGGGTTGCTCCCTGAGGATAAATGAAGGAATCTGTATGAATTAGTGTCTAGTTTAAAGTTAGCACTTAATAAATTGTATCTATTAATCTTATCATTACCAAAGAATTCATGTTTTCAGGGTATTTGGGGAAAGAAGGCAAACACATAATGACATGTTGCTGGAGACCCCAATGGTCCCGAGTGAACACAGCTGAGAGAGAATCAGGAAGCAACCGCAGGATATGTACATGTTTCCGGAGTTATTATCCTAAATTAATCTTAGAATTGCCTACAGCTATGTACTCACTGCAGTGTTAACCTCATCTTTTCATTGTCTTTGGATCAAAAGTACAATGCTCAAATAATGGATTGGAAAGAGAAAAGTATGATGTTTGGTCCCAATATGAGATATTATAGGATGCCTGTCAACACGTCCTTTTATAATCAATATTTTTAAATGAGCAGCGCATACTAAAGTGTGAAATGAGTAGAAGCAGTCTGCCCAGGTGCAGGAAATTAGTGGATTCATTGTACAGAATTTAAAGTAGATAAAGCCAACTAAAGTCTGTATGCTTTTTATCATCACTATATGCTGGTAATTCTAAACAATGCCAGTGATAAATTACTCCTTCCAATCCAGTAGAAAACGTCTTCTCTTCCCCAACTTGATTTATCACAATATAGGCATGCCTTTCTTATCTTCCTGTCTTATTATTAACTTTTAACTAGCAGACTCTATAACTTGTTCAATTTTGTGGGCCCCGCAGGGAATGGTACTGCTTAGGTAAAGGGAGTGGATCTGGACTTTTAATGCAAGGGGTTTACCGGTTCATCTGAAAAGTGAGGATGGTAATGATCACCTATGGAGTTGAGAACAGGAGTGCAGATCAGTGATAAAATAGCACTAATGGCAATAAATTGGCACAATGTCATGTACACTTTCAAAAATGACTTATTTTTATGTCACTAGAGTCATTATTGATTTAGGCAGCAGGTATATTAGAAAAGTCTATATATGCTCCATATATACTGAGCTATGGGGAAACAAAGATTAAGGAGACAGGGACCTTGGAGCATTTCATCAGCAAACAGATACCCTACGAGGTGTATAAAGTATTTTGGGTCCAGTGAAGGATATAGGGCAGGGCACAAGTTCGTGGTCTTCAGTCGTACCTGGAAGGGAAGTATTTAAGAAAAGTTTCTAAGCTAACAGACATGCTACCCAGAGACAGTGATTAATCAGAGAGGCGGTGGGGACCTGGGCAAGTTAATCGTACTTCAGAAGTCAGTAGATAATATCATAGGAGAATGCTTCTACAAAGGTGTTAAGTGAAAAAAAGAAGGATACAAAACTACACAGAATAAACCACGGAAGAAATTTTTCAGTGAGTTAAGACTGGTCATCTGGGTGCCAGAGCTGGGACTTCTAAAATTTTGCTCCCTATATCTATACATCTTTCATTAAAAAAAAAAAAAAGATATGACTCTTAGAATCAGAAATAAAATGTTATTTTTAAAAAAGAAAGTGAGGGAAAAAGCATTGAAAATGTAATTTGAGAAAGAACATTATTTTCCAAGATCAACATTTTGGTCCCCGGGCTGTAGAAAACCAAAGGCTACATTTGTTAGAAATAAAACTTTATTTTCCAGGCCCTAAAGTAAGCAGGAACTTCACCTGATAATTTTTGAGGAATACTTTACTCTTTAGGTCTCTCTCTTTAGTGAGATTGGACTTGTGTGATCTGATTTTAGAGAAAATATCACTGAAGGCTATTGTGCAGATCAAAGGGAAATTGCAGAGGTTTTATCTAGCTTTAGAATCTGTTTTAAATCCTCAAATGTGATTCTTTTCCAAGAAATCTTTGGCCATTTGACAAATAGTCCTTAATTTAGAAATAGGTCCTTTTATACCTATTTTATACTGATCTTTTGCATATACTGTTTGCCTTGCCGGGATGCCTTTTGCTTTCTCTTGGTGGAAGCCTATTCATCTACCAAGTCCTTTTTCATCTATTGATTGCTCCAAGAATTCTGGATCAGTCATGCCTCCCCATCCCAGGCTTTTCCTTAGCACCTTCATCATAGGTCTTATAACACTGCCTGGAAATGGTCTGTTTACTCGTATCTTTTAGTGAACTGTGGGTACTGTGAAGGCACGATCTGGCATTCTTTTTTGAACATCCTATACCTTACAGAGTGCCTTGAACATGGTTACTTGATGAATAAGTGGCTTATCATCAAAGATTCTCATGTAAATCCAAGTAATATTTCAGTCTTAATTTATCACTAAAACTACTGCCCATCACCCCTCTCAATTTTCTGTCCTTTTTATCCTTCTATAGCTCTAAGAATTCCTTCTCAATCCATTTCATTGACTCCTCTTTTACCCATATGTTAAGTGTTGGTGTTCTCCAGAGTTCATTTCAATACATAACTTTCTTCTCTTCTGACTACATGTCCTCCTTGAGTGAGCTTATTTCCTTCTCTCGATTCACTTCCACAGAAATGATGATGATGATGTCCACATTCCTTTTCCCACCCAGACCTCAGTGCTAAAAGGTAAACCTGCCCTCGGTGTCCTGTTCATCTTTATTCAGGTGTCCTACAGCCACTCACACTCAACACACCCAAATCTGGACTCCATTTTTCTATCCAATAAAAACCTGTTCCTTTTCCCAAGTTCACTAGTTCAATAAGTCTTACCCATTTTCAACTTGTTTTCTCTGTTTCTCCATGCCAAGTGCATGATCAGTTTCTTCCTATTCTGCATTTATAGCACCTCTTCTATCCCACCCACCCCATCTTCATTCCCACTTTTTCTTCTTAACTCCAGGTTCTATCGACTCTTGAGTGGACTACAGCAATAGTCTAATAACTGATCTCTTAAAACTCCTCTCCAAATTGTTATTAAAGCTACATTCCTAAAGCAATCTTCATCTTTATTCCCATTTCTTGCTTTTTCATTATCTAAGGAAACTTCATAATGTTGAGATTGGGTTCTCAATAAAGCAGACTCTGAGATAAGAGTTTAGCATACAGGATACTTGTTAAGGAATGTCTTTGAGATCAATACCCAATCAGGGGAGAAGGAAGCAAAAGGGGGCAGAGGTAAAGGGCATGCTGTAATACAAGCTGAGCAGCAGCCTCAGCCGATGTCCTTTCCTTGTACTCTAAATTCTAATCATACTGATCTTGCATTTCCTCATTAATTCAGCCCAAGCTTTCCTATTGACTAGACACTATTAATCATTCTCTCTTTTGATTTCCCACCATACTCTGTATGGACTTCTATCTTAGCACTCAAACTGTCACACTTTATTACTTTTAACTGATTTACTTGCCTGTCTCTAGTAGATGCTAAGCTTCTTGAGATAAGGTATAGAGTTTATTCATCATTTATATTAAGAACATAAGCATTCATGATGTATCTGGAGCACAATATCTTCAAAAAAGGTTATGGAAAGGATAGGTAAAGGGGTAAATAGATGTAGGGAAGCATTATGACTTTACTGTCCAACAACACATACCTGGGGCCAGTGCAAGAGGCTGGATCATTATTTATCTGATTCAGTGTCACATTTCAGAGGATGATGCCATTTCTGACTTTTATGGGAGGAAGATAGGTATGAGTAGTATCAGAGTGACTTAAGTAGGTGTGAGCCCAAATCCAGACAAGCCATCAAATTCAGGAAGGGACAGGAAGATGCAATAGTTGTGATAGGATTCAGACTTCACCTAGAGGTGGTCTAGGCAGTAGAGAGCAAGAACATTGGCTTGGAGGGGGAAAAGGGGGTTTGAAATCCAGAGGCACTTTTGGGAGCAAGAAACCTAGTCAATAAGTCATAAAATCTCAGGATGCCAGGAAAAATCTTATAAACCATTCATAGACTGAGAAGGAAAGTTAAGTTCCTGAACAATAAGAAGTCAGGATTCAGATTTTCATCTATCCATCCATGCAACCAACCTTTCATTCAATAGTCAACTGCAGAGGCAGATCTGGGAAGATAACAGAATAGGATAGGTCCAATTCACCCCTGCTCCAGGGAATGGCTGAAGAAGGGATGGGAAGGTGACTGGGATGGCAATTCCAGTGTGATATGCCCTGGGAGGGTCTTCTATACCACATGAAGAAGCCCTGATTGCAAAAGCTGAAGAACTGAGAAGCAGAGACCCAGAGACTGTCCAGCTACTGCCAACAGCCTAACATGCCCCTTTGCAAAGGGAAGCTCAGAGCCCTCAGGAGTGCACAGACAGGGAGACAGGGACAAGGAAGTAAGCCAAACCATGTTCCCCGAAGCCGCTATTCTCACGCATGTCACCCCCACCCTGCAACCCAAGTCACTCCACACACCATGCACCTGAACCCCATCACTCACACCCTCACCATAATCTAAGCGCACCTGTCCAGAACCCCCCACCCCTGCCAGTGCCTGCTCAGCCCCACCCACCTCTCCTGCACAAGCACACAGTCTCACCCCACCCCTCCCAAGACCTACATACCTGCTCCCAGTGCCTTCACCCTCACCTCCCCTTCCCTGCCCACTGCAGGCAGTCATTGGCATATCCAGGCTGTGGGCTCTCACTTTCATACCAGGGCTACATCCACCCCACCTAGCCTGAGCTCTGTATACATGTACATCAGCACCGGGCCTTCCCAAATCTGCACGTACATACACCCCAGCTCTGGACAAGCTCTGACCTGTACCTCCCGATCACACTGGCCTCCAGCCCACGCAAGCACAACACTGGCTCAATATCCCTGAGCTCTGCTCATATGCATACCAGGGATCCACCCTCTAGACCCAGGCAGGCACAAAGGCACATCCTCCCCACAGAGTACCCATGCATGTTCTGTTCATGTACATGTTCTGTACACTGAACTCTTAACCCCTGCACCCCACTCCCTCTGCCCCACACACGTAAACACCATTGCCCCATTCCTAGCACAAGCACCCTTCTCCCACACCTGGCAGGTGCTCATGTGCACATCTGTGCTATATAGCCCCTGCCCTGCACGCACGTATACCCCTGACCCAACCCCCCACACCTGGGCACTGATGCCAGGGCCCCACCAACCCAACATCACCAGCCCCTGACTCACATTCCACAAGCCCTGTGACCTGTCCACCACCTCTATACACTTGCACATCTGCATCCTGGGCCCCTTGGGCCCCTCCCCCTGTGCAAGGACACACTATAGTCCTGCTTTCCTTCCCATGCCTGACCTCTGTGCCACCTACCCCACACCCTGATACCTATGCCCCCCTTGCACCATGCGCCCACCCATGTCCTGCCTGTGCACCACCTGCAGTGCATCTGCACAGCCCCGTCACCATACCCTACCTCTGTGTCCCCCAAGCCTGACCTGCACCCCGGGCCCACAGCCCCTGCACTGCATCACCACAACCTTGTGACCCACATCTCAGGTTCACAGGCACCAGTGTAACTTCCCCAATCCATGCCTATACCTGCACTACAACCCAGCACCACACTTTTGTGCCCTGCCCCACACCTCACGTCCTGCTCCACATCCATCCCACAAATACAAAGCTTTAGACTACTGAAGGAAATCCACTTCCAAAGTAAACCAATCAAGACATTTACATGCTTTGAAGGCAACAGAAGATCACTAAGAATATCAAGATGCAGACAGTTATAGCCCTAATGACCAAAATAAAACACCAGAGGAGACACAGACTTTGGAACAACTAATCAAAGATGTTCACATAACTCGACTAAATAAAATCAGTGGGGTGGCTAATTACATAAAGGAGATAAAGAAGACATTAGAAGACCATAAAGAGGAATTTGAAAGAATAGAAAAATAGCAGATATCGCAGATATTAAAGATGCCATACACCAAATCAAAAATATACCAGAGACACACAACAGCAGATTTGAAGAGGCAGAAGAAAGAATAAACAAATGGGAGGAAAGGACAATTGATTTTGAACACACACAAAAAAGAGAGATGCAAATAAACAAAATCGTAAATGGAAGGGGGGTGAGTACCGCAGATCCTGAAGAATTAAAAAAATTCATAAGAGGATACTATGAACAGCTATACACCAACAAACTAGATAACTTAGATGAAATGTAAAAAGTCCTGGAAAATCACAAACAAGCTACATGGACTCAAGAAGAAATAGATCTCAATAAACCAATCACAAGGAGATTCAGTCATCAAAAATCTCCCTACAAAACTGCTATATTGCATACTATGAGCTATGTTCAAAAGGAAACCATCAGCACCACCACAGCAACAGCAGAGGTAAATAATGGGGGAAGGGACAAGAGTTAAGAAGATGTTTAGATTTCCTATTTGGCGAGGGTGTGTTCATTGGTTTTCCTTCTCTTCAGAACAATGAAACTTTCTAAAATTGAGAATGTTAATGGACTGTGGATTTTGGGCCTTCTACACGATGCCTCATGAATGCAGGCGGCTGAAGGATGCACTGGTGGAGAAGTAGATTGGAAAACAATGTTGTATACTTATGAACGAAGGTTGCGCTGCTACAAAAAGGAACAAAGCTGTGAGGCATGCAATGATGTGAATGAACATGTGGGACATTTAGTGAGACAAAATAAGTCAGAACCAAAACAACAAAAATGGTATGGTCACCTTTATAAAATGCTGATAAGAAAACAGGGGCCTAGATTGTAAGCTTTTAGAGCAGACACATTAAGTCTGGAGTTGTAATTATTATTTCTGGATTTTGAGAGGCTGTTTTATATATGTAACCTGATATTTGGAGATAAGAACAAAGCCAAACAGGTTGGGGTTAAAGTAATTCAGAACATAGGGGTAAGGAAGACAGTATCTATAGTTTAGAACCACACATACTCTTTGAGACCAATGGAAGAAAGTTTTACTTGGTCTGCAACTAAAATTTTCTGTACGGCATAATCTAATTCAACCTATCTGTGTAGCTCATTTGAACAACTGAAACACAGGGAGTACAGAATAAGAAAGAGGTCCTTTAATCCTGTATAGAATATTGTAATGCCTCGATACATCCTAGAGTATATTAACCAGATAATCAAAAAAGTATTGGCAAAATCCCCTGAAGGAGGGGAGAAAGAATATGGAAGTATTAAACCTTACCATCAGGGAATCCCCTGATACTGTGTCAAACTTTAGGGACACCCAAATCAATAGGCCAAGCCCTCAAACATGAGGCTTACTCTTATGAAGCCTATGTAGGTAGCAGAGAAGTTTAGACTACCTATAGGCATGCCCAAGAGTTACTTCTGGAGGACCTCTGTTGTTGCTCAGATGTGGCCTCAGTCTCTCCAGGCCCAACTCTATAAGTGAAATCATCACCCTCCCCTCTATGTGGGAAATGATATCCAGGGGTGAAAGTCTCCCTGGTGACATGGGAGATGACTCCCAGGGATGACTCCAGACCTGGCACCATGGGATCAACAATTTCATCCTGACCAGAAGAGGGGAAAGAAGTGTAATCAATAAAAGATCAGTGGTAGAGAGAGTTCAAATAAAGTCGAGAGGCTACTCTGGAGATGTTCTTACACAAACTTCAGGTAGACCTTGCTACCTATCATAACCTGCCAACCCCCAACCAGGACCATTCCTGCCAATCCTAAAGAACACCTAGGGCAATATATAAGATTCCACAAGGGTTCCATGTACTAGAGTAACTTTCCAGAAACCTACAACCTCCAGATGGGTCCCTGGTCCAGATAAGTCCTGAAACCTAGCCCAGTCTCTCCAGAACATCATATAGTTCCCTCTCCCCACCCCATATTAGTGACAGACCCTTCCAATATGAAAAATTTAGAATTGCCATAGCCCAAGCACCCCCAAAGAGAGGGATGGAAAGATCAAAAGTGATGGTTGAGTTATACAGAGAAGATAGGATTTAACAAATGAATATGAATGCTGAATCATTAAATTGATATCTCTTTTAGTCTCCAGTATTTTAGACCAACTAGAAATAAAGACCTAAAATTGTAAAATTGTAACCCATGTCAAACTCTGAAATATGTTCTATAACTAATTATGGTGCTGTGCTTCAAAATTTATAGCTTTTTGTATATATGATTTTTTCACCAAGAAAGGAAGGAAAAAAGTCGATTGTGATGATAAAAAAATATTTAAGCCTTCCGGCCTCCTATATTCTGGAGCAGCTAGAAGGAAAAATCTGAGAGGATCATATGGTAGATCATGACAAACTCTGGGATCTGTCATGTAACTACTTGTTGTAGAGTGCTTGGAAAACTATTGCTTTTTCCTTTCTTTGCTTTGCATATACGTTATATTGTACAATAACAGAAGTTAAAAAAAAAATCTCCCTACAAAGAAAAGTCAGGGCCAGATGGCTTCACAGGGAAATTTCATCAAACATTCTAAAAAGAACCAATACCAATCTGCTCAAACTTTTCAAAAAAATTGAAGTAAAAGGAACACTACCTAACTCATTTTATGATGCTAACATCACTTTAATACCAAAGCCAAGTAAAGATATTATAAGAAAGGAAAACTACAGGCCAATCTCCTTAATGAACATAGATGCAAAAATTCTCAACAAAATATTACCAAATCAAATCCAACACTGCATTAGAAGAATTATACACCACGACCAAGTTGGGTTTATACCAGGAATGCAAGGATTGTTCAACACAAGAAAATCAATTAATGTAATACAGCATACTAACAAAACGAAAGGTAAAAATCACATGATCATCTCAATTAGAGCTGGAAAAGCATTTGAGAAAATTCAACATCCTTTTCTGATAAAAACACTTCAAAAGGTAGGAATCAAAGGAAGCTTCCTCAATGTGATAAAGGACATATATGACAAACCCATAGCCGGCATTGTATTCAATGAAGACAGACTGAAAGCTTTCCCCTTAAGATTGGGAATGAGACAAGGATGCCCTCTGTCACCACTAGTATTCAACAATGTACTAGAAGTTCCAGCTAGAAAAATCAGGCAGGAAAAAAGAAATAAAAGGCACCCAAATTGGAAAGCATGAAGTAAAGCTTTCATTAATTGCAGATGACATGATACTGTACTTGTTAAATCTTGAGAAATCTACAATAAATTTACTTAACCTAATAAACAAGTTCAGCGAGGTGGCAGGATATAAAATTAGCATGCAGGAATCAGAAATGTTTCTACACACATGCAATTGCCTCATTGAAGAGTCAATTAAGGAAAAAAATCCACTCAAAATCGCAACTAAAAGAATCAAGAATCTAGAAATGAACTTTACCAGGGATGTAAAGGACTTGTACACAGAAAACTACATAACTTTGCTAAAATAAATCTAAACAGGTGGAAAAAACATTCCCTGCTCACGGATAGGAAAGTTCAATATAGTTAAGATGTTAATTCTATCCTCAATTGATCTACAGATTCAATGAGTACCAATCAAAATTCCAACAACCTACTTTGAAGACTGGGAAAAGCTAGTTACCAAATTCATCTGGAAGGGAAAGAGACACCTAATAGCTAAAAACATCCTTAAAAAGAAGAACAAAATGGGAGGATTAACATTTTCTGATTTTAAAACTAATTATAAAACCACAGCAGTCAAAACAGCATGATACTGGCACAAAGATAGAAGTATTGATCAATGGAATTAAATCAAGAGTACAGAAATAGACCACCAAATTTATGGTCAACTGATCTTCAATAAGGCCCCCAAATCTACTGGACTGGGACAAAATTGTCTTTTCAATAAATGGGCATGGGAGAACTAGATATCAACAGCCAAAAGAGGACCCTTACCTTACTTACATCCTATAAAATATTTACCTCAAAGTGTATCAAACACCTACATATAAGAGCCAGTACCATAAAGCTCCTAGAAGAAAATGTAGGGAAACATCTTCAAGACCTAGTAATAGGAGGTAGCTTCCTAAACTTTACACCCAAAGCAAAAGCAACAAAAGAAAAAAATAGATAACTGGGAACTCCTAGAATTCAGGTGCTTTTGTTCCTCAAAAGACTTTGTCAAAAAGGTGAAGAGGCAGTCCACTCAATGGAAGAAAGTATTTGGAAATAATATATCAGAAAAAGGTTTGATATCCTGTATACCTAAACCAATCATACAACTCAACAAAAGGCAAACAACCCAATGACAAAATGTCCTAAAGATATGAATAGGCATTTTTCCGAAGAGCAAATACAGATGGCTAAAATACACATGAAGTGATGCTCATTTTCATTAGCTATACGGGAATTACAGATCAAGACTACATTGAGATACCACCTGTTCTAGTTTGCTAGCTGCCAGAATACAATATATCAGAAATGGAATGGCTTTTGAAAAGGAGAATGTGATAAGTTGCTAGTTTACAGTTCTAAGGCCACGGAAATGTCCAAATTAAAGCAAGTCTATAAAAAGGTCCAAATTAAGGCACTAATAAGAGTTATCTTCACTCAAGAAAGGCCAACAACGTTCAGGGTTTCTCTTTCAACCGGAAAGGCACGTAATTGAACATGGCGACGTCTGCTAGCTTTCCCTCCAGGCTTCTTGCTTCATGAAGCTTGCCCAGGGGCGAGTCTTTCTCCAAAGGCTGCTGTCTACCTGGGCTTTCCTGGTTCTCCTGGCTCTAAAAGGCACTTTCTCCAAAACTGTTTCCTCTTTCAAAGGATTCCAGTAAACTAATCAAGACCCACCTGGGATAGATGGAGTCACATCTCCCTCTAATCCAAGATTAATATCCACAACTGGGTGAGTAACATCTTTATGGAGATAACCAATCGAGTTTCCAACCTATAGTGCTGAATAGGGATTATAAGGTATGGTTGCTCCCACAAGATTGCATCAGGATTAAAACATGGCTTTTCTAGGGTACATAATCCCTTCAAACTGGCACACCAATTCACAACTGTAAGAATGGCTGCTACTAAACAAACAGGAAACTTCAAATGTTGGAAGCATGTGGAGAAATTGGGATACTTATTCACTGGTGATAGGCATGTATATTGGTATAGCTGCTATGGAAGAGAGTTTGGTAGTTCCTTAAGAAACTAAATATCAAGTTGCCCTAGGACCCAGCAATTCCACTACTCAGTATATCCCCAGAAGAGCTGAAAGCAGTGACACAAACAGACATTTGCACACTGATGTTCACAGCAGCATTATTCACAATTGCCAAATGATGGAAACATTCTGAGTGGCCACCAATAGACAAGTGGATTAACAAAATGTGGTATATACATTTGATGGAATATTATAGAGCAGTAAGATGAAATGATGTCCTGAAGCACATGACAATATGAATGAACCTTGAGGACATAATGCTGAGTGAAATAAGCCAAACACAGAAGGGTAGATACTGTATGACTCCACTTTTATAATCATTGTAAAGGTAAAATCATGGTAAAGGTAAAACACAGAATATAGGGATACAGAGATACACAGAAGCTAGAGATGATGAATGGTTAGCTAATGAGGTTGAACTCAAGTGTGAGGGAATAGATAGATGCAAAGGCAGTTTACTAGTGGGTCTGTAAGTAATATTACCATATTGAAGGTGATATGATTAAAAGGGGTTGTAAGACCTATATGTCCCACCAATTAACACTACAGATATAAATAAGCTCTTGCATGAAGAACTTCAAAGGAGTGAATCTTGTACAAAGAGTATATAAATTCAGGATATGGGGGGGAAATTGCTATTGCATGCTATGGGATATGTTTAACAGGAAAACATCGGTAGTGTCACAGCAACACAGGGGTAAAAAATGGGGGGAGGGACAAGAATTAAGGGGAGGTTTAGATTTTCTATTTGGCGAGGGTATGTTTCTTGGTTATCTTTCTCTTGGGAACAATGAAATTATCTAAAATTTATAGATATTGACTATTAACTTTGGGCATTATGCATGATGCCCAATGAATGGAGGTGGCTGAAGGATACATTGACTGAGAAATAGATTGCAAATGATGGTGTATATATATATGTCAAATATTGTGCTGCTAAAAAAGGAACGAAGTTGTGGGGCATGCTACATTGTGAATAGAACTGTGGGACATTTGATGCAGCAAAGTAAGCCAGAAAGGAAAGAGCAAATACTGTATGGTCTCATTTAGAAAATAGTTATAAGAAAACAGGGGCCTAGATTGTAAGCTCCTACATCAGTCACATTTATTCCAGAGCAATAATTATTATTTCTGGATTTTGAGAGTCTGTTTTATATATGTACAACTTGGTATTTAGAGTTAAGAATGAAGCCAATCAGGTTGGGATTAAGGTAATTCAGAATACTGGGGTAAAGAAGACATTGTCTATATTTTAGAACCTCATTACTCTTTGAGACCAAAGGAGGAAAGGTGTCTTTTGTCCAGAAACTAAATTTTCTGTAGCACATAATCTAACTCAACCTGTCTGGATAGGTCATTTAAAAAATCCCAACATAGGGAGCCCAGAATAAGAATGAAAGCTTTTAATCCTGTATAGCTTAATGTAATTCCTGGATACATCCCAGAGTATTAAGCAGATAATCAAAAACATTGATAGATGGGAGAAAAAATATGGAACTATTAAACTTAATCACTAAGGAAATCCCAGATACTGTGTCAAACATGAGGGACACCCAGATCTTGAGGCTTGCTCTTGTGAAGCTCATGTATGTAATGGACAAGTCCAGTCTACTTATAGGCCTGCCTAAGAGTCACTTCTGGAGGATCTTTGTGTTGCTCAGATGTGGCTACTCTCTCTAAGACTAACCCTGCAAGTGAAATCATTGCCCTCCCTGCTATGTGGGACATGACATCCAGGGATGAAAGTCTCCCTGGTGACATGGGATATGACTCTCAGGGATGAGTCTTGTCCTGGCACCATGGGATCAACAATGCCATCCTGACCTAAAGAGGGAAAAGAAGTGTAACTAAAAGTCTCAGTGGCTTAGAGTTCAAATAGAGTTGAGAGGCTACTCTGGAGGTCATTCTTACACAAACTTCAGTTAGACATTGCTACCTACCACAACTTGCCAACCCCCAACCAAAACAATTCCAGCCAATCCTGAAGAGCATGTAGGGTGTTATATGGGATTTTACAAATGTTCCATGCACTGGGATAACATTCCAGAGGCTGCAAACTCCAGATGGTTCCTTGGACCAGATGAGTCCTGAAATGCAGAGGGGTCAGCCTCTCTAGAACATCAAGTAGTTCCATCTCCTTATCTCATATTATCAACAGCCCCTTCCAACATGAAAATGTTGGAATAGGCATGGCTCAAGTGCCTCCTAGACAGTGGGAGATGGATCAGGGTTGATGGTGGAGTTATATAGAGAAAGTAGGATTTAACCAAAGAGTATGATTGCTGAATTACTATATTGATGCTTCAATTAGTCTTCAGTATCTTGGAGTAGCTAGAGGTAAAGACCTAGGATTGTGGCATTGTGACCCATACCAGACTCTGAAATCTGCTCTGCAACTGATTGTTGTGATGTGTTTTGACTTTTTTTGTTTCTTTATATATATGTTATTTTTCATAAAAAAAGAAAAAATATTTCTTCTAGCTGCCAGTGTTTTAGAGCAACTAGAAGGAGAAATCTGAAATAGTGGAATGGTAACCCATAACAAACTCTGAAATCTGTTCTGTAACTAGTTGTTGAAGTATACTTTGAAAATCATTGCTTTTTGTTCCTTTTCTTTGTATACATGTTGTATTTAATAATAGAAAACATTTTTAAAATATCCAATTGCAATTATTGGAGAACAACTATGTTTAGATACTCAGCTAGACACTGGGAATACAAATATGAATGACACATGTTCCTTTCCATTATATGGCCCACAATATTCTAGAAAAGAAAGAAATGAAATGAAGAGATTCAGTCCAGGGTAATTAGTGCTATTATATAAACTATTATATAAGATTAGCTTTTCATTGCAATGCCTGGGATGAAGCTCTTGGCTTGGAATTATGGGAGAAACTGTCCAGTGTCCTAGCAACAGGTAATGGGCATGAGCCATGGGATGAAGTCTTACATGGAGTTAAAGCTTATGAGAAGTAACATCCTCTACATTCTCTCTCTCAGGTTCAGAACAGATATCAGATATAGGTAGATCCTAGAAGGTAGGTGTGCCTGGCTTTTCTGATATGTCAATGTCTGTGTTCAGCTTTCACTTTTGCCTTTTATATTTCAACAAGTACCAGGGGCCATAATATGAGCAGCACTGAAAATCTAGCAGAATAGATTTTCATAGACTTTTTAGTCACATTTATTTAAAGCCAGTAGCCATTTATCTTTCAGACAGACAAAAAAATAGGGAAGGAGAGAAGGAAGAATGAAGAAATGAAACCTTCCTAGAGACAAGAGAATAAAGCCCACACCTCCCTTTCTGAAGACTAATCTTGAAAATGGCTTCATGATATCATCAGTAGCACACTGATTCCAAGAGCCCTTCAGGGACAGGTGTGAAGCCAATACCTCATTAAACTGATCTTATGAGTTACTTTAATAAATCAGGTCATACTGATGCAAAAATATCTCCAGATATAACCTTAGGAAATAAACTGTGAAGAGTTGTTGGGTATACACTCAACCTGATGAAAATTTAACTCACAAAGACATAATTAATAATTTTCTAAGCAATCATCCAGATTGATGAATCTTAAATTTATATCAAAAGCGATCCTGGAGTGGTCCACGATGGCTCAGCAGGCAGAGTTCTCTCCTGCCATGCCTGCCCATGCAAAAAAAAAAAAAAGTGATCCTAACACAGGAAAAGGAGCAGGGTATGGAAGGAATTAAAAAAAAAACTTGAAAACTAAGGCATATAAATCATCTCATCTTTGGTATTCAGATATAAGTTGAGAATTTAAATTCAGGCACGAAATGTGCCTGAATGAAGTTCAAACAGCACCCAACTACTTTCACCATGGAGTTCTGTACCCAAGAATATCAGGCTGTTTCACATGTTCATTTCTTAAATATTTCATTCTCATTTCAAAACAGAAAAACAATCTAATAAAAGATATTGAAAAAAAAAACAGTTGCTCGTATTTTGTCCTTGGCTTATTAGACAGTGCAATTTTATTTTTAGGACAAGGCCCTTACATTTATTGTTGTATTACAAATGTAGTCTATGTTTCTCCCTATTACCCCATTTTGAACATAAGATTGCTCATCTTTCATGTGAACATTGTCTCTTCCCACAAAAAGACTGGAGGGTTTCAGTCTCCTTTATGTTTATACTCTCTTGTTATTCAACCTCACTTATGCCATTCGTTTATCATGGGCCCACTTGTGAATCCTCAGTTGACTAGAGTGAAAAGTAATGCCTAGTAAGTTACTATAGTATCTTGAACCATCAAAAACATTTCACTGGAGGAACTTCCAGGAAAAATGGCAGAGCAGGGATCTCCCAGACTCTCTCCTCCTCCAAAACAGCTAGTGGACAGGCAGAAACTGTTTCAAACAACTGTACTCAGTCTCTGGAAGGCAGACGTTCATGTGCAGAATCCAGAGAAGAGTGAGGAGAAGAGGCTGAGAAACTAGGGTAAAGAACTGTGAATTAGCTCACTCCACAGCGGGTGCTGGCGCCTATCCTCCATTCTTGAGGCACACTTCCTTGGGTTCTGGTCCCTGGCTGGCTGCTGCAGATGGAAAGGCACAAGGAAGTCCTCTTAGTCAACTTCCCCAAGAATGAAGGGGGAGAGCAGGGCAGAGAAAAGCAGTGATCATAGTGTAGCACAAAAACCAGGATCGAGGCCGCAGGCCTCCAGGAACATTCCGCAAAATTAGAGCAGGCTGAGACTAAGGGTCCGCAGTTTCGGGAAGCAAGTGATTTATTAGCTCATGCGCACGGGGCTCAGCTGAGTCACCTCGAAAGTCTGAGCCTTGAACAAAAGGCAACACTGATTTTTATAGATACTATTACAAGCTACAGATAGGGCAAGCCTAATACAGTAAATAGCAATATTAAAGGAAAGATAATTGGTCAGTTTAAGGCACAAAGCAGCTTACAGAAGCAGAGGAGCTGTTAGGGGAGGGTCCCCATCCCAGGTGTCTTATCTCACTTGCCTGCAGTTTTACCCAGTCCTGAAGGTCAGGAGAGGGTGTTTGGAGATTTCTACAGAAAGGCAGCCCAATTAAGGAAGAGAAAGGGGGACCTGCTTGCCACAATAGCTTTTGATCAGCAAATTCAGACTGCTGAGCCCTGGTTCTGAGCTGCTACGTCAGTCCACCCTGGACAGGGTCAGCCTTGGCCATTGATTCAACCCTGTCCCAGACTGGGGCTAAGGCAGAGAAAGTTTAAAGCCACAGCACCTCCTTAGATCTGCAAGAAACAGTTTGCTGAAGTGCACCATCTTCTGGGCAGGCCAGGGAAGAGCAGTTGTAGGTACTTGCCAAAAAGGCTCTTTATGTCTTTCCTGACCCTTACCCTCAGGATCACTGGAGCTGGTCTGTACCCCATTTGTGGGTCCCTGGTCCTTTTTAGGCTGGATTGTCCTCTTTGGAGTGGCCCTCCTCTGAGAATTTGTCTTCCAGGCAAAAGCAGCTAGAGGCAATGAAAGGAATGTAAAAAAGAAAAGTAAAAAGGCAAAACTAAAGCAAACAGAACAGATGAAGATTCCCAGAGAAGGAACAGAGAAAAGGAAGCATTTTCCTAGGGGTAAAAACAATTGCCCAAATACTGCAACCTTAAAGATTGTGTCATATATCCAGGGCAAGAATCAGGTGAAACCTGAAAAACTCTAACCAGTTAAACATGGGCTATTATAAAGGTCTAGAATAAGTTGAACCAAGTGTCAAAGGAGAGCCTTAACACAAAGCCAGTCAACAATAAACACTGGGCTGGAGTGAGAAACTAACCTTCAGAGTGAACTTGTCAAGATAATCAGATGTCTAGACATCAGCAAAAAATTGTAAGCCACACTGAGAAACAGGAAGATTTGGCCCAGCCAAGGAAAAAGTTAAATGTTCAGAAGAGACACAGAACTTAGAACTAATCCTAAATGTTCAATCAAATCTCCTAAATCAGTAGAAGGAGATAAAGGAAAATATGGCTAAAGAGATAAAGGACATTAAGAAGACAATATGGGTGAACACAAAGAAGAAATTGAAAGTATAAGAAATAATGATAATGAAGTCACAATAGAAGAGATTAACAATATGCAAGAACAGGAAAAAGAAGAATCAGTGAACTAGATAAGAGGACAATTGAAATGTTAAAACAGAAAATAATGAAAAAATGAGCCAGATCTTAAGAATTAGAATGATAGAATGAAGCATGTAAACACATTTGTCATGGCTGTACTAGAGGAGAGATGGGGAAAGGGGCAGAAAAGTATTTGAGGAAATAATGGCTGAAAATTTCCTCTTACAGAAGACATAAATATACACCCCCAAGAAATGTAGCATACTCCAAACAGAATAAATCCTAATAGATCTACTCTAAGGTACATACTAACAAGAATGTCAGATGTCAATGATAAAGAGAGAATCCTGAAAACAGCAAGAGAAAAATGACTTGTCATATACAAGGGAACCACCACAAGACAAAGTGCCAATTTCATATCAGAAGCCACAGAGAAGACAGTGGTATGATATATTTAAGATACTGAATGAGAAAAACTGCAAAACTGTCCTTCAAAAATGAGGGAGCCTGATATATCCCAAAGTAATTTAGGCAGAGAATAAAAAAGTATTTGCAAAGTTCTCTTGGGGGACTGGAAAGAAAGGAGGAAGTATTCAATTTCCCTGTCTTGGGAATTCTGACATTCTCACAAGCAGTGGGGAACAACAAATTCAATAGGCTGAGCCCTCAATCTTGTGGTCCACCCCTATGAAATTTATTCCTGAAAAAGAGACGCTAAACCTACTGGTAATTATGCCTAAGAGTCACCCCAAGAGAACCTCTTTTGTTGCTCAGATGTGGTCTCTCTCTCTCTAAGCCAAGCCAGCAGGTGAACCCACTGTCCTCACCCCTGTGTGGGACATGACTCCCAGGGGTGTAAATCTCCCTGGCAACATGGAACCTGACTCTTGGGGATAAGCTGGGTCCTGGCAGCATGGGAATGAGAAAACATTCATGATCAAAAGGGGGAAGAGAGAAATTAGACATACTAAAGTCTCAGTGGCTGAGAGATTTCAAACAGAGTCAAGAGGCTATCCTGAAGGTTATTCTTACACATTATATAGATATGCCTTTTTAGTTTATGGTAGATTGGAATGGCTAGAAGGAAGTACCTGAAACTGTTGAACTGTGTTCCAGAAGCCTTGATTCTTTTTTTTTTTTTTTTTTTTAATTTGCATATGGGCAGGAGGCACCAGGGATCGAACTCCAGACCTCCAGCATGGCAGGTCGGAGCTCTGCCTGCTGAGCCACGGCAGCCGCCCCAGAAGCCTTGATTCTTGAAGAAGACTGTAGAACTATGTAGCTGTTATGATGTGACTCTATGATTGTGAAAACCTTGGGTCTGATGTTTCTTTTATTCAGGGTATGGACAGATGAGTTAAAAATAAAAAATAAGGATAAAAAATAAATAAATAGTAGAGGGAAGATAAAGGGTAAAAAATGGGTAGTTTGAAATACTGTGGGTCAATGAAGAGGGAGGGGTAAGGGGTCTGGGATATATGAGCTCTTCTTCTTTCTTTTT
Organism: Myrmecophaga tridactyla; assembly: GCA_004026745.1. NCBI lineage: Eukaryota > Metazoa > Chordata > Mammalia > Pilosa > Myrmecophagidae > Myrmecophaga > Myrmecophaga tridactyla. The sequence continues at coordinate 18,292 of PVIY010004806.1, read as the reverse complement.
ATTTCTTTTTCTGGAATGAGGCAAATGTTCTAAAAATGATCATGGTGAAGAATTCCCAACTATGTAATGAGATTTTGAGCCACTGATTGTATAATAGGGTTGGACTGTTCATGTGCGGATATTTCTCAATAAAAATACTTTTTAGATGAGGGAAATTTCCCAAAAACAAACAAACAAGTAAACAAAACAAAGAAAAAAACAAACAATGCAACAAAATGGTGTTGCAATAATGAGCAACTGGGTGGCTGCTGTGGCTCAGCAGGCAGAGCTCCGACCTGCCGTGCTGGAGGTCTGGAGTTCTATCCCTGGTGCCTCCTGCCCATATGCAAATTAAAAATAAATAAATAAAAAAGAAATAATGAGCAACTCACATGGAAAAAGAATAAAATGTGACCCCCACTATACAGCATACAGAAAAAAATGAGGTGAAATTTAAAATAGTCACAGATAAGGAGAAACCAAGAGAGTCTGTCAACAAGAGACCTTCCCTACAAGAAATACTAAAGAGTTATGTTGGTTGAAAGGAAAAGACAGAAGAAAGAGGCTTGGAGTAGAATGTAGAAATGAAGATTATCAGTCAGGTAACTAAAAGGGTAAAAGCAGAGATAAAAATAAGATATGACATATAAAAACAAAAGGTTAAAATTGTTGAAGTACTGACTTTACAGTAATAACATCGAATGTTAATTGATTAAACTCCCCAATCTAAAGACAAAGATTGGCAGAATGGATAAAAAAAATATGATCCAACTATGTGTTATCTGCAGGAGACTCAGCCTAAACCCAAAGATGCAAATAGGTTAAAAGTGAAAGGTTGGAAAAAGATATTCCACATAAATAGTAACCAAAAGGCGCTTCAGTAGCTATACTAATATAGAACAAAAATAGATATCAAATGCACAGTGTTATGAGATAAAGAAGGGCACTATATAATAACAAAAGGGATAATCCACCAAGAAGTAACAGTAACTAATAATTATGGACCTAACCATGATGCCCCAAAATGCATGAGGCAAACACTGACAACACGAAGGGAGAAACAGACATCTCTACAGTAATAGTTGGAGACTTCAATACATCACTCTTATCAATAGATAGAACATCTAGACACAGGATCAATAAGGAAACAGAGACCTGAACAAAATAAATGATCTAGACCTAGCAGATATAAGCAGAACATTACACACCAAAAGAGCAAGGTACACACTTCTCAAGTGCTCATGGATCATTTTCCAGGATAAACCATGTGTTGGGCCACAAAAAAGTCTCAATAAGTTTTAAAAGACTTTCACTGACCATATGGAATGAACCTGGAAATAAATAAATGGCAGAGGACTGGAAATTTCACAAATATTTGGACATTAAACAAAACAGTCTTTGAAAAGCAGTGGATCAAAGAAGAAATTGCAAGAAAAAAATCAGTAAGTGTCTCAAGGCAAATGAAAACAAGAACACAACAAATAAAAATTTAAAGGATGCAGCAAAGGCAGTGCTGCATTTATAACCCTAAATGCCTAAATTAAAAAAGGAAGAAAGAGATAAAATCAAAGATCTTACTGCACGCCAGGAGGAACTAGAAAAAGTATAGCAAACTAATCCCAAAGCAAGCAGAGGAAGGAAATAACAAAGATTAGTGCAGAAATAAATGAAATTGAAGATATAAAACAATAGAGAGAATTAACAACACAAAAGTTGGTACTGTGAGAAGAAAAATAAAATATTAATTAGACTGAAAGACCAAAAGGTAGAAGACGAAAATAAAGTTAGAAATGGGTGAAGGGCATTCTTACTGACCCCACAGAAATGAAAAGGATCATAAGAGAATATTATGGACAGCTCTATGCCAACAAATTAAACAACTAAGATGAAATGGATAAATTCCTAGAAGAGACAAACAACCTACACTGACTCCAGAAGAAGTAGAAACCTCAACAGATTACAAGTAAAGAAATCTTATCTGTGATCAAAAACCTCCCATCAAAGAAAAGTCCAGGACTAGATGGCTTCACAGAGTAATTTTACCAATCATTCCAAGAAGAATTAATACCAACCCTGCTATCAAAAATCAATTGAGGGCAGGCCACGGTGGCTCAGCAGATAGAGTTCTTACCTGCCATGCCGGAGACCCCAGTTCAATTCCTGGTGCCTGCCCATGTTAAAAAAATAAAAATAAAAATCAATTGACCATAGAGCAGAGGGTCTGTTTCTGAAAACCATACAGAGGCACGGAGCCCTCGGGAGTACATGGACAGGGAGGCAAGGTTGAAGAAGCAAGCCACACCACGCCAGGCACCCTGTGTCTGCACACCCTGTGTCCCACTCTGCACTCCTGCATGCTGCCCCTGAGCCACGTCCCAAGCTTGGACCCTGGTCCCATTCTGTGCTTTGCCCTACAACCCCGTACCACATCCTGCACCTCCACACTGCACCCTACCCCATGCACCTGTGCTGTACCCCACCCCATGCCCCCTTGCCCAGCTCTGTGCCACACCCAGCAATACCACTACTCAGTAAGTACCCAGAAGAGCTGCAAGCAGTGACACAGACATTTGCACACTGATGTTCATAGAAGCACTATTCACAATTGCAAAGAGATGGAAACAATCCAAGTGTCCATCAACAGATAAGCAGATAAACAAAATATGGTGTGCATGTGTATACATATATATAATGGAATATTATGCAGCAGTAAAATGCAATGAGGTCCTGAAGTATATAACAACATGGATGAAGCTTGAGGACATAATGAAATAAGCCGGACACAAAAGGATAGATGCTGTCTGATTTCATTCTTATGACCTTGGTAAGAGTAAACTCAGAGGCTTATAATATAGAATATAGGAGACCTAGGAATACACAAAAGCTAGACACGGGTGAACACTTCTCTAATGAGGTTGATCATAAATGTAAAGGAACGGATAGAAGTGAAGGCAGTTCATTAGTGGGTTTATAAGTAATATTGCCATATTGCAGGTGGCCATCATTGAAAGGAATTCTACAGAGCCATGTATCATACCAATTAACATTACAAATATTAATAAGCTCATGTATAAACTACTTCAAAGATATGAATCTTGAACAAATTATAAAGTGAAAAGGGGTATAATTATTGCATACTATGGTCTAGATTTATCAGGAAGACATCAGCAGTACCAGAGCAATAACAGGGGTAAATGATTGGGGGTGGGACAGGAGTTAAAGGATGTTTGGATTTTCTATTTGGTGAGGTTGTGTTTATCAGTTATTTTTTTTCTCCTTAGAGCTATGAAAATTGTTTAAAATTTTGAAAGTTTTGATTTTGGACATTATACATGATGCCTAGTAGAAGGGAGTGGCGGAAAGGATACATTGACTGAAAAGTAGAATGGTGAACTGTGGTGTGTACATATGATGGACTATAATGTGACTTATAGAAACAAAAAAAAAGTTGTGAGACATGCAACAAGATAAATATACCTGGGGGACATTATGTGGAACAAAATAAGCCACAAACAATAGAATAAATATTGTATGGTCTCTTTTAGAAAATACTTATAAGAAAATTGGCACCTTGACTGTAAGCTCGTATAGCAATCACATTTAGTCCAGAGATATTTTCTAGATTTTGAGATGCTGTGCTACATGTGTATATCCTGGTAAATCCCTGGAACTTTGGCTACCTGTGTGACACCTAGGACTCAAAGTTGGAGTTCTGCAGCTCTGAAAGTCAGCATTGCTACATACAACTGTTAAAGAAACTGAAAAAGAAATCAGGCTTCAATTAGAGATAAGAATAAAACCAATTGGATTGAGACTAAGGTAAATAAGAATACAGGGATAAAGATGACATTTCTGTATTTTAAAACTTCACCTACTGCATGAGACCAAAGGAAGAAAGGTTTGTTTTCTCCAAATTTCATTTAAACAACCCAAACACATGGAGCCCAGAATGGGAATGTATAGCTTAATGTAATACCTGGATACATCCCACAGCATGTTGGGAAGATATTTAAAAAGTATGGACAGGGTGGGCCACAGTGGCTCAGCAGGCTGAGTTCTCACCTGCCACGCCAGAGACCTGGGTTCGATTCCCGGTGCCTGCCCATGCAAAAAAATAAATAAATAAAATAAAAAGTATTGACAAAGTCCCTTGAAGGATGGGAGTAAAAATATCAAACTATTAAGCTTTACCTCCAGGGGGAACCTCTGATGCTGTCTCAAACATTAGGAATCCCAAGTCAATAGGCCAAGTCCTTGATCTTGAGACTTGATCATGTAAAGCTTATATCTGTAGCAGAAAAGCTAAGCCTACCTGCAGTTATGCCTAAGAATTACTTCCAGAGGATCTCTTTTGTTGCTCCCACGTGGCCTCTTTCTATCAAAGTCCAACTCTGCAGGTAAACTCATTTCCTTCCCCACAATGTGGGACATGAAGCCCAGGGGTAAGAGTCTCCCTGACAATGTGGGGCATAGCTTCAGGGGATAAGCCTGCCCCTGGCACAGTGAGAATGATAACACCTCCCTGACCAAAGGGGGGAAAAGAAATATTACAAAATAAGGTATCAGTGGCTAAGAGAGTTCAAATAGAATTGAAAGGCTACTCTTCCGCATGCTTCAGCTAGATTTTGCTAGTTATCACCATTTGCCAAACCCCAAACAAAACCATTCCTGTTAACCCTAAAGAACACCTAGGGCTCTATCTGAGATTCTACAAAATTTTCTCATACTATGATTACTTTCCAGAAACCTACAACCTCCAGATGGGTTCCTAGGCCAGATAAGTCCTGAAACCCAGATGACCAGCCTCTCCAAGAACATCAATAAATTCTACCCCCAGCCCATATTATTCACAGCCCTTTCCAACATGAAAAATTTAGAATAAGCATAGCCCAGATACCCCTAAAGATTAGGAGAAAGATCAATGGAGAAGGTGGAATTAGAGAATATAGAATATAACATGTGAGTATGACTGCTGAATCATTATATAGATATTTCTTTTAGTCTCCAGGATCTTGGAGGAGCTAGAAAGAAAAATCTAAACTTGTAGAATTGTAACCTATACCAAACTCTGAAATCTGTTCTATAACTACTTGTTACAGTGTTCTTTGAAATTTGTTGTTTTGTACATGTTATATTTTACAATAAAAAACATTTTTAAAAAGCTCTATAGTTATTCAATCATCTTCAAAAATCAAGGCTATTGGATTACAGTTCAACAGTTTCAGGTGTTGGTAGATTTTTGATATCTGATTCAATCTTTTAACTTGTGATTAGTTTGTTGAAGTCTTCTATTCTTGTCAGTGTAGGTTGTTTGGGTGTTTCTAGGAAGTTGTCCATTTCATCTAAGTTGTCTAGTATGTTGACATTCAGTTGTGCATAGTAACCTTTTATGATCCTTTTTATTTCCTTGGGGTCCATGGTAATGCCCCCCCCTTCATTTTTTAGTTTATTTGCAGCTTTTCTTCTTGTCTATGTCAGTCTAACTAAGGGTTTGTCAATTTTATTTTTCTTCTAAAAGAACCAACTTTTGGTTTTATTGATTTTCTCTAGTTTTTTGACATTCCATTAATTTCTGCTCTAATCTTTGTTATTTCTTTCCTTCTGCTTGCTTTAGAATTAGTTTACTATTTTTTACTCCCATTTCTCCAGTTGTTCAATTAGGTCATCGATTTAGCTATTTCCTCCTTTCAATGTAGGTGTTCAGGGCTATCAATTTCCCTCTCAACCCTAGCTTTGCTGCATCCCATAAGTTTTGATTTGTTATGTTGTTTTCATTCATTTTGAGATATTTACTGATTTCTATTTCAGTTTATTTGACTTACTAATTGTTTGAGTACGTTGTTTAACCTTCATATATTTGTGCATTTTCCGGTTCTCCATTTTTAAATTAATTTCAGCTTCATTCCATTATGATCAGAGGAAATACTTTGTGTAACTTCTATCTTTCAAAACTAAGATCTGTTTTGTGTCCCAGCATATGATCTATCCTGGAGAATGTTCCGTGAGCACTTGAGAAGAATGTGTACCATGTAATTTTGGGATGCAGTGTTCTATATGTGCCTGTTAGGGTTAGTTCATTTATCACATTACTTAGGCTGTTTCTTTACTGATCCTCCATTTAGTGGTTCTATCTATTGGATATAGTGGTGTGCTGCCATCTCCCACTATACTACTGTACCATTGTCTCTTATTCCCTTCGTTTTGCCAGTGTACTTTGGGTCACCTTGATTAGGAGCATAGATAATTTATGATTGTCATTTCTCCTTGTTGAATTGCTCCTTTTTATGACTATATAGTGTCCTTCTTTATCTCGTATAACACTTTTGCATTTAAAATCTATTTTATCAGATAATAGTATAGCTATCCCAGTTTTCTTTTGGTTAGTAATCATGTAGAATATCTTTTTCCATCCTTTCATTTTCAACCTTCTTCATTTTTGCATCTAAGATGAGTCTCTTGCAAACAGCATATAGAGGGATCATATTTTTTAATTCATTCTGCCAATCTGTGTGTCTTTTGATTGGGGAGATTAATCCACTAACATTCAAAGTTATCCCTCTAAAGACAGTTCTTTGTTTAACCATCTAATTCTTTGGATTTTATTTGCCAGATTTTTCTATGTCCTTTAAGTTATACTTACTAATATTCTTCAATTCCATACCTTTCTCCAGACCTCTCTCTCCTGTGTTTTCATTTCATCTGGCAGGACTCCCTTCAGTACTTCTTAGAGGGCCAGTCTCTTATTAAAAACTCTCCCAGCTCTGCTTATCTGTGAATATTTTAAACTCTACCTCACTTTTGAAGGTCAGCCTTGTTGGAAATAGAATTCTTGGCTGGCAATTTTCTCTTTCAGTACCTTAAATATACCATTGCCTTTTTTTATCTCCATGTTTTCTAATGAGAAATCAGTATATAGTCTTATTTGGCTTCTCTTGTGTGTGTTAAATCACTTTTCTCTTTTGCTTTCATAATTTTCTCCTTCTTTTTGGCATTTGTCAGTCTGATTAGTATGTGTCTTGGAGTGGGTCTATTCGAATTTATTCTGTTTAGAGTACATTGGCTTCTTGGATTTGCATATTTATGTCTTTTAAGGGTTGGGAAATTTTTAGCTATTATTTCTTCAAGTATTCTTCCTGGTGCTTTTCCCTTCTCTTCACCTCTGGGACACCTATGATCTGTATACTTGTGTGTTTTGTGTTGTCAATCATTTCTCTGAGATACTGCTCAAAGATTTCCATTTTTTCTATCAAATTCTGTTGATCTGTCTAACGCACTGATTCTTTCCTCTGTTTCTTCCAGTCTGCTGTTATGTCTCCAGTATATTTTTAACTTTATCAACAGTATCTTTTATTTCCATAATAAATAATTTTTCTATGTATTCTTTCAAATTCCTCTTTATGCTCCTTTAGTGTCTTAATATCTTTACTCTTTATACACATTTTCCTTCATTTCCTTGTATCGATTCAGATTTGTTCACATATCTTTGATTAGTTATTCCAGATTCTGAATCTTTTTTGGGGGGGAGGGGGTGAGGGGTGCATGGTCCAGGATTCAAACCTGGATCTCCTGCATGAAAGGCAAAGATTCTACTTGAACCACCTGTGTACCCTCCTCTGACTTTTTAATCTGTTCCTTTGACTAGAACATTTCTTCTTGAGTTTTAGAGTGCCTTGTGATCTTTTGCTGATATCTAACCATCAGATTATCTTGATGGGTTTATTCTGAACATCAATTTCTCCCTTTTGTCTAGGGTTTAGTTGTTGTCTGGTTTGTATTAGAGCACTGGTTTTATAGTTTGTCCATATTCTTCAGTCAAAACAAGGCCAGGTAACCATGCAGGGGGTGTACACCAGCTCCTGGTGGCTTGGGATAAGGTCTGGAGAGGCTCTGAAAAGCCCTGCAGTTTCCCTGCACTTTAAGGCTTGCCCAGAAGATGGCGGTTTTCAGTGACTCAATTGTTCTCAGAAACTGTTCACCTCCTGGATCCCCAGCACCATCTCACTGGGAGGGGCTGAAACTTGCAGAATTTCTGTCCCCTCACTTTGCAGGCCAAGATCTGGCTCAGTGTAGGGCTATGTCCCCCACTTTACTTGGGGTGGAGGATTCCCCCACCTGCTGTAGTCTGTACCCATTCCACAGGCAAGGATTGGGCTGCCTACAGCTATTCCCTCAAGAGTGAGGATGGGCACCAGGACCCATGGCTTGAAGCACAGTCCCTGTCTATGTTTCTCAGACTCTTCTCTCACTGACCTGGGCCTTGTAATCTCTTCCCCTGCCCTTGGGTCCCTAAACAGTTGATTTGGGTGATTTCTGCCTAGCTACTTGCTGTTTTTAGGGGAGATTTTGTGGTTCTCTCCCTTATCCTCCATTTTGGAAACTCCTCCTTGCTGCCCTTTTGTATCCTACCCTCCACCATGGCTTAAGTCCTGCTGTGGGTTCCTGGGCTTGGGTCTCTGTCTGGATATAGGTAGGGATCTGACTCACTGCTGTGAGAGACTTCATAGACTGTGTACTGGTGGGAAGTGGGAGGGATCTCGGCTGCTGCTTCTGGGAAATTCCCAAGCTGGGTGGGACCAATTGAGGGGGAGGTGGGAAAACTGGCCAATCTGATGGATGTTTCCTACCTAACATTTTTCTCTTTCTTCAACATTTGTGGGATCCTTCTCCAGTCTATACCTTTCTCCAGAGTCCTGAACAAGTGAGTACATCATTCTATTTTACAGTCCTTAGTGCTGTTATTACCCACAACATGTAGATCAATGAATACTGCCATGAAACTCAAGAAAAAAAAAAAGCTTTCCACCTTCAATGCTTATCAACGTGTGTAAACTAGACACATTGTAGGTTTATGGAGGAAAGGCATCTGGGTTAACTCATACTTTGGCATATGACTATGTTGTTCCTGACAAATGAGACAATTAATTTAAGTGGAAATGCATCAACATTGCTAGAGAAAATTATCCTATTAGATATTTTTACAACAGAAAAATCATGTATTAGACTATTTTGTTTAATGAACATTTATATCACACTTACTAGGTGCCTTTGTTCTAAGGACCTCATAAATAATAATTTGTTCAATACTCATAACAACTCCATGGACTAGATACTATTTTAATCTCCATTTTTTAACAGGGTAACTGAGACACTGAAACAATAAGTAATTTGTGTTATAGCGCTAGCTACGGCACCTGCTTAATGCTGTTTAAAAACTCCTTGGCTAAACCTAACAGAACTTGATTTCAATTCCTGCTTGCAGCTCTCTTGATTCTGACCTGAAGTCCTAGTTCTAATAGCTAGATTTTGGCCTTGTTTGCTTATGCATGAATCCCTAGCACCCTGCTTGGTCTTAGATGGAAATCCTTTCTAGCCAGGTCTATTGCGACCATGCAAAATCCATTCTACTCTTTCACCTCAGATGCAACTGAGGCCCAGGTGCCAAATGGATAACTGATTTGCTCATTTCAGTTCATCATCTGTATTTTTAAGCACTACCTATTCCTGGGGCTTCCTGTCTCTTCCTATCAGTACCTTCCTCTTACACTCCTACCTTGACAGCATATCTGTGCCCCCATCTATTAGATTTCTTTATTTTCTCTTAATTATTAAAAACTGAAACTGTTCTGGATAATATAAAGAAAAATTTAATTATAAAGACTTAATATTTCACCATATTTAAGATTTTTAAATAAATAAAATATAGATAAAACTGGAGCCTCTGCATACTCCTTCCTAATTGTGTTCTGTCCCTTCCTCCTGAGAATTAATGACTAACTTGAAAGACATGGATAACTTTTCCATGTATGTTTTCCCCCTATGTATGCATGCATCCATTAAAAAAATTCTTAGAATTATTTTCAGTATGTTTAAATTTTAAATAAATGACATCACACTATTTAAAAAATCAAAAACAAACTTTTTCATTATACTTACTTGATATGGTAAGGAAAATGGGTTTGTAAAAACCATGAATAGATTTTAACAAGAATAGAATTAAAATGGATTTCTATCTAATTTCCTTGTAAGATCCAAAAGTAAACTAATCTGAGTCCTTACTTCTTTGCCAAAGTTTAGTCTTCTAATCTCCTAAAGAAAACAAATCACTTCTGTTCTAGTTTGCTAGCTGCCGAATGCAACACACCAGAGACGGATTGGCTTTTAATAAAAGATTTATTTTGTTAGTTCTTCAGAGGAAAGGCAGCTAACTTTCCACTGACGTTCTTTCTTACGTGGGAAGGCACAGGGTGCTCTTTGCTGGCCTTCTCTCCAGGCCTCTGGGTTCCAACAACTTTTCCCGGGGTGACTTTTTTCTGCATCTCCAAAGGCCTGGGCTGAGCTGCCAGTGCTGAGATGAGGTATGCTGAGCTGCTTGGCTGTGCTACTTGTTGTGTTCTCTCATTTAAGCACCAGCCAATTAAGTCAAACGTCATTCATTGCAGCAGACACGCCTCCTAGCTGACTGCAGGTGTAAATTAGCAACAGATGAGGTTCACCTACCATTGGCTCATGTCCACAGCCACAGAACTAGGTGCCTTCACCTGGCCAAGTTGACAACTGAATCTAACTACCACAACTTCTCTTGGTTAAATTTCAAAGAGCCTCCAAATAAATTTCCAGGGAAAAAGAATCAGGAGCATAAATCAAAATGTCTGGACATGTCACAAGAGACTATAAACTCTGAAATTTTCTAATACCATTTAATTCTTCCAGAAAAGATGCTTGCTTTCCCAAATCTAATGTATTCCTTTTTTACCTTTTTCTGCATGTCATAGATAATGACTTACCCATCCATATTCATAATTCTTTTATTTGAAATTTATGGAGTTAACTCTTTAGCTTTTTCTTTCTATATTTGTGGCTCTATTAATGAATCTTAAATGCTCCAATGTACTCATTATTGTTCAAATTCCTGTTAGTTGAGGCAGAACTAACAATTACCTTCTTGGAGGAGTCTTATCTCTTATGCAGGTAAAACATTATGTTCACCTCTCCAGGCCCATTCAGTATTCTCAAGTGACCTTACAGTCTCTCAAGATGGCCTACCAGGTTGGATCATAAGACAGGCCCTCTCTGACTACCAGGTGCTTGCAGCAACACATGTTTCTTCCTGGTTTTTAAACTCCTGCCACCATTTGCTGAGTTCTATCTGAAGAATACCAGCTAGAGTATTGCAGGCATCCCAGGATTGAGCTGCATGGTCCTAGTGATGCTGTAAGTCTATCAGAGTATACCCTTTCATGAGACATCCTCAGTGCGCTGACTAGGGCAATTTTCAGCCTCCTGTGATCTTTATTCCATTGGGAACAGAGATCCAGTTATGCAGGACAGCAGAGCTGGGATGAGCTACAGTTGCACAGGGATCCTTAGAGATGGAAGAGCCAAAGAAGGAAGAGAGAATAAAGCACAAACTGTATTTATAGAGACAAAGTAAACTATGCGAGAAAAGCAAACTTCTTTGCTGAGAAGAGTAATCTATGGTGTTTAATTTGTAATTTCAAGATACCTTGATTATCTTTGACATGAGGATTTTTAGCTTCTTGAGGCAGATGGGGCAATTCTATAACTTCCAAGGCAACCCCACAGTCAACCAGTGTCAAGCCCTGCACAGCCCCTGAGGGGTCCAAGTCTGTGAGTATACCAGCCTCCTCATCCCAACCTGCTGCCTCAGAAACATACAACCAGGGAGATCTGAACACCCTCATTCTATGCATGGTCCAAGGTAGAGCTGATAAAAATATGTTTCTCAGAATACCTGTTAATGACAGCATTATTTCCTTTAACCTTTCTGAAATCACAAATTCTCTATTTTCATTACATTTTTTCAGTAATAATATTCCAAGCAATTGAAAGCAAGAATAGCTTCTTCTGATGATGGGTGAAGCCAATGGACTCTACAGTCATATTTTTAAACACCATTTTAAGTTGGGCTCTTACCTTTAATGCAGTTGACATGGTGTCTCTACTCAGATATACAGGCGATGAAGCAAATACCCCATTAATCTTCCTCCAGAAAGAAATTAACCAGAAATGATGTCAGGGCACATAGAAAATTAGTTTTACGAAATGGGTGGAAAGAAAGGGAATGAAAGGGTGGTGAGGGTAATTCTCAGCTTTCAGAGTAGAAAGCCGCAAAAGCAACCAAAAAGAAATGGAGTATTTTAAAATCGTGACAAGAAGCTTTATGCTTTTCATATTAGCTATTAACTGCTGGGGCTCATTAAGCATAGTGTGCAAAAGGCAATAAATGAATGTACAAACCCTCCACAGTGCCACAATGGGATTCCTATTTCTAGCGTCCACTGTAATTATGAATCATCCTAGATCTAGGGAACTTATGGAATAAATACTGCCTTTGAATCAAGTCTGCATTGTTCAAGGTACTTTTATCCTGGCTTTTACTGATGATGGTAGACATTCCCATTTACTGGATACAGAAAAGCTATTGCTTTATCCCCTATTTGGTACTTCTGAGTACAATATAGGAAATCCACCCCAAGTTGTTTGAGGAGACAGTAAATATGAGACCCTCTAAGTTTCCCCAGAGCTAACCTCTTCCCAGCTTCACCCGGCTCTCCAGCCTCTTTTCATTGTGGTACATCTTATCTTGAAGCCCAGTCACCCTCTCTGCAGAGTTCTCTCTCAAGTAGTCTTTCATCCTCTGCCAGGATAATCCCTGGATGTGTAGATATTCACCAATCCCTTCAGCAACCCCAGGACATACCCTTTCTACCTGCATTTAAACATATCTATCCACTTCAAATATTTAAATAATTCCTAAAACTCTACCTCACTCAAAAAGTCATCTTCCCATGAATAACCATCAAACCGTCAAGCACAAATTTTGCTTCAAAAAAAAAATCAATCATACATGTGCAGGATGTTGGAGTTTCTGTGAAAAAGTTCTCATGTTTTTTAATAATAAATTCAGAATGGACATGAATAAATGTGATGTGGTGTCACCGCCTAAGAACAATCTTAGTCTTAGGTTGCATTAAGAGAAGTGCTATGATTTACCAGAAACAATAATTCTTTGATATCTTCATTAACCATGCATCAATCAGCAAAATAACACCTGGGAAGTGCTCACATCTAGAATGTTAACAAAACAGAGCGTACACAAAGGTTGGGGGTGGGGGGTGTATTAGTTTGCTAGTTTGCTGAAACAAAGTATTACAAACTGGGCAGCTTAAAACAGAGAAAATCATTGTCTCACAGGTACCGAGACTAGAAGAAAGAACAATGTAACAAAGGCCAGGCTTCCTCTGACATCGGTAAGGATCTAGCAGTGGCTTGCCGGCATCCACTGCATAACTCAGTCTCTGCCTCTGTCACATTGCTGTTTTCTCAGTCTGCCTGTGTCCAAATTTCCTTTTACTTGTAGGGATACTCGTCATTTTGGTTTAGGGCCCAACCTAATCCATTTTGCCTTATCGTAACTAATAACACATCAAAGATCCTATTTCCACATCTATAAGACCAGGGCTTAGGACTAGAACATACGTTTTGGGGGACACAATTCAATCCATAAACAAGAGGTAAGCAAAATATTTAGAGACTTGGAAAACAAATCAGAAAACAATAGAAGCAGCTAGAGATATTCAAGACCGGTGGGGCATTTTTCCACCAAGGCTGCTCCTCTCCTGAGTTTTCATTTTCTTTCTGTCCTCATCATTACACCAATATATACTGCATTCCAATGATCTGCCATGCTTTGGCATAGGCACAGACATAAAAAGGTGATTGGTTAGAGACTAGTCTCTGCTGTCAGGCCCTGCAATTTCCAGTCACTCATCTTTGGAATCTAAATGCTGGGAATTTAAATAGCATAAATTCTGTCACAAATAGCTCATGGCATTTTGTTTGTGGTAGGTGGCACTTAGGCATGCTGCAGTTAAAAAGTATTGCTGTTTGAGTGAATATCTTTTCATAGTGGAAAGAACATGGACTTTGCAGCCAGAAATAATTGGGTTAAAAATTCTACTCTAGCCCTTTGTACCTGTGAAACCTCTAATATATGGTGATGATAAACAATGAATCAAATAATACTGCTAGGACAAAAGGTCTGCCATATTGTAGCTGCTCAAAAATGTTAGTTTCTAAAGCTCTATGTATTCTTGCTAGTCTACAAGCTTTTTTTAATACAGGGAATTTCTTTACACTCATTCTGGTACACAGTCTGGGGCCTGACCATACCTGGAGACTGATAAATGTCCGGTACATTATTTGTTTTACTAGACAGCCTCCTTTGTATCAGACTGTTATAAAGATTTAATAAGCTAAAGATATAGGTACTCTAAAAACTACCAAGCACCATGTAAGTGATGGTGATGATGGCCATGGCCATGATGAAATGGCAACATGGTACAGGGTCTACCCCAGTGTTAGAAAGACTAAGGTAGGAATAAATGCTAATGATGCTGATAGCTCAGCCTGAAGCTGACTGTGCTCCGAGCATGTTATACGTAATAGCTGAATTAATTCTCACAACAACCCTATGAGAGATACCATTATTTACCCTGTTAAAGACAAAGAGATTTGTCTTTAGTATTTAGGGGTTAAAGAACCTGCTTAACAGTACATATCCAGTAAGTAGTAGAACTGAGATTCACACAGTCAGACTTCAGAATCTAGGCTAAGTATAAAAAAGCTCCAGCGTAAGATCAAAACCAGAATTTTGCCACAGCTTTGGTCAATAGTCTCTAAACAAGCTGCCTTATTTTTCAAACTCTCAGAGACTATTTCCCCAGCTCATTCTGTATACCCTTTGCATATGGCAATAGGCCATTTTACACCCTGAGAATAATGGTCTGGATTTGATAGAGCTTATCACGATGAAAGCCTCTCTGTCTGACTGTGGTTCCATTAAGAGAGTCTTATTTATTCTGTCAAATCCAGTTGTTAGATGCACTTTAAAATGACTGTGCTTTTCCCCCAGACAACTCCTCAAGAAAGACTGTTGCTCTTTCCTGTCACCCAGGCTTCCTCAGTAATTGGAAGGCATTGGTGGGTGCTGGAGCTACAGCTGTTGACTTTCTCTCACACACAACAGAAGTAATGCCTTAATTTCAAAGAAACAAACCTTCACTGAAGCCCATTCAAATGGATAATCCAACATGCAATGACACACATGCTCAGAACTTCCCTCAGCCATGTAGGTCCAAATGGCACCTAAAAACAGTCACATCCCTGTCATCCAGGCTTCAGACAGCCAAAATGATCCTCTCAACACAGCAAGAGATGAAGGAGATAAAATAGAATTTCTAAAGGGTTTATAAAAATGGTATTGGATAGGCAATAGTGGCACAGTGACAGAGTTCTCACCTGCCATACCAGAGACCCAGGTTCTATTCCCGGTGCCTGCCCATGGGGGGAAAAAAAAGATATTGAGCAGCTGGAGAAATCACAATGGCTACCATTTGTCAAGAGCTCGTTATATGCATTAGCTGAGCATTATACCTCATTTGTTCATCCATCTATTCATTCATTTGTTCATTTGAGAAACTGAGAAAGTGTCTCCTATGTGTCAGACACTAAAGTGGAAGCTTGGAATCAAGCAGTGATGCATATGGACCCCGACATCACAGAGAAGGCAGTCTAGCAGAGAGGGAGGGAATAGATGTGAAATGCATCTTTTCCCAGATGTTTTTTTTTTCTTTATCATAGCAGTTGTGGCATAAAATACAGGATTCTCATAGACCACCCTATGATTAACAGCTTACATTGGTGTGGAATATTTGTTAAAATTGATGGAAGCACATTTTAATAATTGTACTATTAATTACAGTCCATGGTTTAACTTAGGGCTCGCTCACCGTTTATGTAGTTTCATGGATTTTTAAAAAAAATTTTATGTTACTATTTATACAATGTCACATATCTCCTTTTAATCAATTCAGATATATATTTCAGTGCCTGCTGATTACGTACACAATGTTGTGCTGTCATCATGACCATTCATT
Source organism: Myrmecophaga tridactyla (assembly GCA_004026745.1). Classification (NCBI taxonomy): domain Eukaryota; kingdom Metazoa; phylum Chordata; class Mammalia; order Pilosa; family Myrmecophagidae; genus Myrmecophaga; species Myrmecophaga tridactyla. Next base: position 2,354 of record PVIY010004806.1, on the reverse strand, counting down.
ACCAAAACATTTCCATCATTCTAAATAGGAACCCTGTTCATTTTAAGCCTTAAAGCCTTTCCATTCCCTATCCTCACCTCATCCCAGGTAACCTATATTCCAGATTTTCACTCTGAATTTTCTTATTCTAATTATTTCAAATCAGAAAGATCATACAATATTTGCCATTTCGTGTCTGGCTCACTTCACTCTACATGATGTCTTCAAAGTTCATCCATGTTAAACACCTTTTTAGAAGCTATCTTTAAATTAAAATTATAAGGCTGAAAAGAAGAATTATTGGGGCTTCTGCAGAAATATCTCTCAAAGAGGTACTTAAACTGAGATGTTGAGTGTGAGTGGAAGTAACCATGAGGAAAAATAGAAGAGCAGAAGGACTTGCGCATGGGAAGGCCATTTAAACAACACTGAAAGTCAAATGTTATCCCTGTTTTATAGCTAGAACACTAAGTCCCAGAGAGAATGAGTAATGTCCTTAAGATCATACACTAGTAAATAATAAATCTCCAAGTTAAACCCAAACTGTTTTTTTCCTAGTAAATTATTTTCCTTAGAGAATATATAACAGGGATCTTTCTATCCACCATTACTTTAACTTTAAAAAGAATAAGGCTTTTTATATGTCTTTTATTTCTCTATATCTATAAATGATAATGGATGAGAACTTTTTACTTCAAAGTGAAGCCTGTATTGTTCAAGAAATATTACTGAAGGAGAATAGTACTACTTGGTTTCATTTCTATTACTAGGAGAAGTTCTCTGTCATATTTAGAATTCCCTCTGGAAAACCCTTTCACCAAGAATGGTCTAATGACAATACAGTAACAATATTATAGTTGACAAGAGTATGAGATCCTGGTATCACAGGGATTGAGATAGCAATGGGTAAAGTTGTGGGCACCTGGAAGCACCAGGGTGCCTTATTCCAAGATCTCTTCTGTATGCCGATTTTATGGGTTTACATCATGATAAGAGTGATCACACAATCTCAATGGTAGAAATAATTTAGTGGGAGGCCATGAACCAGACACTCAGCATTTTATTGACGCATAAGACATTTTTTCATACTTTAACCCCTTTGAAATTCTGATGTGTATTAAAATCAATGACAATTTATAATTGGTATTTTTTCCTTAATTGTAAATAAAATAACACATGCTTCTCATACTCAATGCTGTTTTACAATCAATTAAATATGATAACATAAGTTACATTTAAGCCTCACATCAACCTATGAGGAAGTCTCAATATGTTCATTTTACAGATGAAGGAACTGAGTCTTACAGGGACCAGGTAATATATTTAAGTTTGCACATCCAATAAGTGGGGTAAGTGGGATTCTGACCCAGATTTGTCTGACTCTCCAGTCTTTGAGAAAAATTATGTCCTAGAGATTTGCCTTGAAATGATTCAGATACCCAAATGGTCATCATTGAATCAACTCTCATTTCTTATGTCACCAAATGTTCAAATATATTACAAGTGCTTGATTTCCTCTTGGTCTACTCAGTTACATAGGATGGGGAATGTTTTGTACTGTGCATTAAAAAGAAACAGGAAGTCCCCATTCAGTTTTAAAATAAATGAATAAAGATAACTCCAATTAAGGAGGCCATATAACAGCAATTTAGAATAAAGGCTTTGAGTCATTCAGTCTGGGTTTGAATTTCGTTTCTTCAACTTTCTAGTGTGCAACGTTGTGCAAATCATGCACTTTTTTCTGAGCCCAGGCTCATCATCTGTTCTCATGGTATTACTTATTACAGGCTGGAATCTGTAGGCAAAGAGTAAACAGATGTACTGGTCCCTAATTCCCTTAGAATACTGCAGAGAATATGCTTGGATGAGCCACAGCTGGACACATCATGGGGCTATGCTACAGGAAAGGATCCCTACTCCCCATGGTGCCAAGGAAATGGAACAACTGTGCTAATACTGACACTTCTGGTCTTCCCTAAATGATGCCTCTTATGTTTGCCCAAGCTACTGGTATAATGGTATTTCCTCTATCAAACAAAGGGCATAGGGAGAAAACATTACTTTATGCAAGTCAAAATCCACGCATAGAAGGATAGGCAGTTGCATGAGGAATTGAAAAATCATTTAAGTTAAGGCTTATTTTTAGAATGTAATTAGAATTTAGTTTAAATGTTTAGCAGTTCTTAGAATATGGTTAGGCTAGTTAATGATGGTGATTAGGATGATGATGTGATGGTGATGTGATAATGATGATAAACATGATTATTTGATTAAGGTACTTCATCTGGGATTCAACTAAAACATACTAAACCTTTATCCCATGTAAGGCACTATTGTAGTTAGGCACATTACCTTATTTAGATCACACAAAAACT